>JANHFL010001757.1:59281-80141 GCA_032468155.1 Oxyrhabdium leporinum | reverse complement strand
CCCCCACAATCCGGGTCCTCATTTTACCTACCTCGGAAGGATGGAAGGCTGAGTCAACCTTGAGCCTAGTGGGATTTCAACCGCTAGATTGAATCAGCAGAAGTGGCCTGCAGTTCAACACTCTAACCACTGCGCCACCTAGGCTCCTTGCCTTTGTATCTTTAAAAAAAATCATGCAGATGAAAATTAAAGCTAAACATTTCCAGAGAGAACAAAACATTTATAAAGAGGGGAAAATAGATGTAAGGTAAGGGGAAAAAATGCAACCTTTTCCAAATTATAGGTTATACGCATAACCTATAATCTGCTATAAATAGGAATTATAGTCTAGTGTTCTGGAAGATAATAAGTACCATTTTACATAGTCATATCATAAATTTAAAGTATAGTACAGATATTTGATTTGTTATTTATTTTTTTATAAACAAATTTATAGATGGTCAAGCTCACTGACAGATTGGATAGTGTGGAATTTAATTAACTTTAATTGATACTACAACCAAATGATATTTCGCCTTCATTCTAATTCTGAAATTTTGTAAACCTTCCCTATTCACAGATGTTTGGGTCTTAATGTCTTCCATATTTTAAGAATAACTTGATGAAGTTATTCTTGGGGTATCTAGATCTATACTTATTTCAATTTTACATGCTGAAATTGGCATTATATCCAATCTAATCCAATTCATTAAGTAAACCAATAATTTACTATTAAAATATTAAGTTAACTGGCTCAAACTATTTCTCTGCCAGAAACAAGATGAGCTAAATTCTGAAGTATGGAACAAATAAAGGTTAAGTTAATAAAATATTTAGAAAATTATACATCAAACTCAGTATTATGTCTTCTCCATTGATTTTTGTTTCTTTCTTGAGACCTTTTTCCGTGAAACAAATCTTTAGAGTCTGACTCTCAGTAGTATTTCTATCCAATCTGATTTAGCTGCCACTATAAATAAAAAGCTTGCTCCTTGGTTTACTGTGATCGAACGTGCACCTGAAGGTGTGAAGTATTTGATACATATTCTCAATTGTCCTCTTAGAACTTCTTCAACTTGTCTAAGAAAGCAAGTGATGCCCACAGCATGCTTAGAAGGTCATTTGAAGAAAATACTGTATCAGTCTAGACGTTGTTTCTATAACAAAGTTTAATAAAATATGATCTGCTCCATTTAGTGCTCTGGATTTCTCCTTCCTCCCCACCATCAAACTTACTTTTAAACTTAGCTAAGGGCAAGCTAACTGGTTTGAAATATGGAATGGGGGGTTGTGAGGGTGTATAATAAGTGATCTGGGCTAATTATTAATCCTCTCAGAAGTTTAATAAACAAGATCTGTATATTTATGAATATTTTGAACATTTTTGTTTCATATAACAGAATAACAGAGTTGGAAGAATAACAGAGTTGGAAGGAACATTGGGGCTCTTCTAGTCCAACCTCCTACTCAGGCAGGCAATCCTGTGCCATTTCAGACAAATCGTTGTCCAATCTCTTCTTAAAAAACTCCAGTGTTGGAGCACCCACAACTTCTGGAGGCAAGTCATTCCACCAATTAATTGTTTTTTTTGTTCTGCTCATGTGAAAACATTAAATCAAATGATAAATCATGAATGATTGACTAATTTGTACAATTTCTTTTTTAATGAAAAAAAAAAGTGCCTCCTTGGATCCATTTCTTGAAGCAACAAACCTTATAACTGATGACTTCACAAACTCCTTTTTGCATGTGTCACGTTCAAAAGACACATCCTGTCGAGTAGGCATTTCTGTTTCTCCTGTCAAAATTGCCCTCAAGATATGCTCTAGAAATTATCGGGAGAACCTCAAAGCAGCAACGCTGAGATTTGGAATACTACAGCTATTCAGTTTCAAGGATTGGATATGTACAATCACAAGCAAAGCACTTCGCGAAATGATTAGCAAAGGTCTATAAAATGTTGACCAAGACAGAAAAAAACAGTAGTGGCAGAGTCATTAAATTCTCACTGAGGCTTTATCAGCTGCAGGTACTCTTCAGGAAGGGGAAGATATGTAAAATGTAACTATAATAAAAGAAGGTTCATATTCAGAAAGAAGGAAAAGTCATGCTATGTGGAAAATGGATTCTTTATTTCCTTTTTTTTTTAATGGCAACCAAAGATAAAGCAACTTTTCATCTGTATGAGAGGTCAAGAACTGATCTCTATTGAGATGTCGCCAAGTCCCAAACAATATTTTCATTTAAAGGAATTTTATTGCAAATTGTATCCTTTTCATAAAAAATGTCTCTTTAAAAAGGCTTTTGTGATGCTTCCTTAAAAGCAGGTAACAAATCTTTTGATTACAAGAGAGCTAAACACAATTCCCATTCGTTCTCATTAAGTCTTCTCTTCTGCCCATTTCATCTGGGCTTCAGTCCAGCTTAGGAGAGCTGAGAGAGATAACTGAGGACCCCAAACTGAAGACAGTTGCTACAGTCTCATTAATTTTCCAGGGGGTGGCAGTTATCTCATTTATGTTTTAATAGGCATCCATTTCCACTGTTAGCCAGGCTGTTTAATACCTAGGCAAATAAGTGGCTTTCCGCTCTCTAGAGAACACCCCACCTTCCTTCTGTGTGCACCTCGGGCCCTCCCTCTCCATCCTATTTAGTTTTTTTATTTTAATTCATTTTTTAAATATAAGATTTTTATTTATTGTTTTAATGTTTTATTTTGCATTTTATCCACTGTTTGCATGCTGTGTAGAGTTGCCTCCAGCTAGATGGGTGGCATACAAGTTTGATTAAACAAACAAACAAATAAATATCTGCCAAGAATTCAAGTTATTTTAAGGTTGAGTTCACCTCCTCAAATACTTCCCAATAGATTAAGCCTGATGAATTAAATTAGTTTTACAAGAAACTCCTATAGCTTTAGGACAGTAAAATTCCTGATGATACAAAGTTAATTAAGTAATTAATCTCTAGGTAAAATTTCTAACTTGAGTCAAACTGTTTGTGACTATATAGGTGTATACATGTAACATGGAAGTGATTGACCATTTATTTTTTCAGAGTTGTTTTTTTTAGATCCCAGTTTAATCCATACCTCTAGTATTTCCTGATGGTCTTTCATCTACATACTAACCAATTTAAACTTGCTTAGCTTTTTGCGATTGACTACGGTAATCTTGTTGCTGACACTTAGCTGTGGGTTTTATCTTACATACCATTAAATTAGCAGATAACTTTGAATTAATTTAGAAACATAACATATATTTCTCCGAGTCTGATCCCCATAACTGGTAGGGAAATATACTATAATTCTGGAAGAAAGGAAATATTTGATAAACATTAAGAAAGAACAAGTCTAGATAACGCTTTTCAGCAGATCAACATGTTAAATATAGATCTGTCCATGGTGCTGATTTGTTTTCTTAAGTTTATAGTAAGATTTTAATAGCAGACGTTTCTAACCTGAACATCAGGTTCTATACATTTTCTGGAATTTTGAATTAACATGAGTATTGCTGCAAATTCTTACAATTGAAATCCACTTTTCTAGAACTCGCATCATTTGGTAAAGTCTGCTTTGCAACCACCCATTTGATGAAACCAATGCAGCATCTGGTGCTGTCAGGGTTTTGCTGAAATGAAGTCAGCTTCAGAACTGATAGGAAAAAGAATGAGAAATCTTGGTTTCCATCCATTCAAAAGAGACCATCCCCAGTGGAGCCCACAGTCTTTTTACCATCAGAATCCCCATTACCAAAATCAATGTGGTTGGCTGGCCCATTTCAAACCTTGCCCCTAATTGTATGAAAGGAAAGATAATATCTCAAAATGCTTATGATTTCTACTCCCGTAGCAAAATAGTTACTTTTGGTGACTAATTTTTGTCCTGTCCAGCCTTATGAAGGGCTATTCTTCTGACTTAATGGTGTAGTAAATCCATCCAATTTATCTCAAAGCAATAAATCTCATTCAAATTTCACAAATTTATAAGCAAATGCACTGAGGCAAACAGTTATTTTCCTGAGTGACTTTGAAAAAATGATAAAGACAAACTATACTGATTTCTAGAGAAAGGATCTTGGCAACTAGCAGTCCTGTGGGAGGAATCCATGGAGATCTTCATGGTTTTATCCCATTGCTGGGCTTGGAAGCACTGGGTTTGCCTCTGTTAATGCTTCCTCTTGTTCTTTCTTTCCTGAGATGGATTCAGGACAGCAGGTCAAAGTCACTCAGGAAAATTCAGCTTTATCCCAGTGTAACCAAACATTCTTATAACTCTTCCTCTTCTGCTGCTGTGCCTATAGACATCAGTGTTCTTGAAGACTGGATGGGAGAAGCTTTTGGTCTTCTCAGAGATTGTTAAATCTAAGATAGGAATTATAAACCAGTTGCTGAGTAAATTTTGTTGGCACAGAATTTACTTCATAAAGAGAAACTTTGGAAAGGTGAACATGTGGACATAGACAACTTGAACCAGTGAAACGAGGGTCAAGCCAAAAGAAGGATTACTTTCTTAACAATTACATGGCAGAAGAACTTGCTGTCCAGAAACCACCTTTTTTAGGTAATAATGCAACTTAACAAAAATATGTATATACATTTTTATCAGTTATGTGGAAGACTGATAATTAGACCAGAATACAGCAACAGTGATGGGAGAATTTTACAATTTTTGTTTCAGGTAGAACCATGAGTTCTTTTGTATCTCCTCTTTTTCTCTTAAATCTTTGCTTTTGCTTTTTATTAAGAATGAGCACAAAAAAACATTAAATGGAGGTTAATAGAAAAACATGATGAATTGGATTGTGTGAATAACTGATTTGGGTATTTGATGCGATCTGGATATCTGAAGTGATTAGTAAAATGAATAAGTGATCTAGACAAATAGTGAATTATGGCAAATCTTTCTTGTTTTAAAGAGACACACACACACACACACACACACACACACAGGATATTTGTGTAAAAGAAATTAAAAACACTGATCAATTAAAGTATAAAACCTCAGGCCTATTCAAAATTAATATTTTGTTCAATATTTTCAGTGTTAAAAATGTATCATTAACACATTAGCACTTGCAAATTTCTCTTCTAATTTGATCTAACCATCTTATTTTTATTTATTCCAGACATTCTATAGGATTAAAAATAACTCAACAAATTAACGTGTAATTGCTACAAATTATTGAGGTGCAAAATGAAAGGTGAACCAGCTGTTAGTAATAACTCTCAATGTGGTTTATATACAGTAGAGTACATCTTTATCACTAGTGTCTAAATGTGAATGATATTAGTGATGTTAAGGGATCTATAATTCATCTCACATTTATTTATTTCCAGTATTTATGAATTTGTTATGAACAGATCATAATAATTTGTCTGCAAGCAAGAACTATTGGGATCACAAAATATACAAAGTAATAGAAAGTGAAGTAGCTAAAGTTCCCTGGGTCTTTAGAATTCAAATAGACAACACCATAGACTTAACAGCTTGACTTCTAAAATAATATGACCCTTGTAATTATGTCAGGTATCTAATTAAGCATCACATTTACAGCAAAGGAGACATTTGGTTTCTGTCAAACTTCTAGTTATTATGTCTCTTTAGTACCTATAAACTTCCATTTAAAAATGGGTAAACCTTTCAAAAGGTTGCATCAATTTTTGTTTTGTTTTGTTTTTTTTGCTTTTTGTTCTGATGATCCCCAGTTGGAACTAAGTGCATTCTGGCTTTGCTGGAAGAAACAAGTGAGCAATTCTCACTGTGTTTTTTTTCCATTTGAAGTGTCTAAAATCACCTCTTCCTTTCTTTTTGAGGATGTCATTATGTTCTGGGGGTAGGTTTGCGAGGGACAATGCAGAACTGGAGCAAGAAGGAGCAAGTTCAATGAAGTTCGAATCTTTTCTTCTTCAGCAAGTGGAAAAACACTGCTGGATCCAAGGCCTCTCAATTTGTCAGGATGAGAACTTTGCATGACTCAGCTTAGAAAGAGGCAACCATTTGGGGATAACAGGAAAATTTGAATTTTGAAAATGTGGTTGCTGAGAAGGCTGACAGTGCCGCTGATATCGGTCAGTCAACTTGAACTCTTGAGTGTAGTAGTGTCGGTTGCAAGTTGTGTCCATGATTTTAAGAAGGACTGTTTGAATGGCTTTCTGCCTCTTGTTTCTTCTTGGCACAGTAGCCCTCGGCTGGTCTATGTCTGATGGCTGGTTTCCAGTAAATGGTATTTGTTGCTGTTGTGCGGTTGCCATCCATAGCAGCCACACTTGTGGCAGGTCAAGATTCAGCAACTTTCCTCATATCATGCCACCATATCCACTGTTTAGATCCCTTCAACATTCCTTCAACTTTGGCTCATTGTCCCTCCATCCAGCCCAAAGGTTTCTTAGGAAAACAAACAAACATGTAAGTGAAATTTAATTTAGCCTTTTATAACGCCTTAAAACGGGCTCTGTTCCTGAGTCTGGGGCATTGAATGTGTTAGGGCCCCCATTTCCTGGCTTAATTGCTAACCAGCCAAATATCTCAGTTGCTATGTACATCTTTTGGGGGGTGTTTCTATTGTTTTAAAACATTTTTAGAATTGTGATTGTATTTTTTTGGGGGGGGAATATATTACACCCAGAGTCATTGACTGACATGGGCAGCTATAGAAATTGAATGAATGAATGAATGAATGAAAGAATGAATGAATGAATGAATGATTTGTTGTGGGTAAATACTGTGTAGAACTGTGTATAGTTTTGGTTTGGGCTTTAAAGGTCACCATTTCCCTGCTAGCCTACTTGACAGGATTGCTAAAAGAATCAAATGAAGGAGACAGCCATGCATTCGTCTGTGAGGGTCTATAAGGAAATTGGGATAAACGAAAGAAATAAATTTTTCAGTAGAAATTAAGAATTAATTCCTTCACTTTTAGAGTTTTTGGTGTAATGCCTTCATTTTCCAGTAGCTGAGTGTAAAATTTGTATTGGTAATTTATTTTTAATCATGTTTGGAGATGGTTTCAGTAGATTAAATATCTATATGCCTCTATTTATATTTATTCATCCATCATTCAGAATGTGTTTACAAATTTGTTTAATATATATAAATTTAATTAATAATAGTTATTAGTAACTTAATAAGTATAATTTAATTAATTAATAGCAACTTATTGGTATGATTATTTTACTTTGTTATTTGTATGTACACTGAGAGCTTATGCACTGGAGACAAATTCCTTGTGTGTCCAATCACACTTGGCCAGTAAAGTCTATTCTATTCTATTCTATTCTATTCTATTCTATTCTATTCTATTCTATTCTATTCTATTCTATTCCACGCTACTCTACTCTACTCTACTCTACTCTACTCTACTCCACTCCACTCCACTCCACTCCACTCCACTCCACTCCACTCCACTCCATTCCATTCTTCTTGAAGTAAATGACAAGTCCTAACTATCATTTAATAACTAGTTTAGGAGGGCTCAAATCTACTTCTCAAAGTCCTAGAAGAATTGTTAAAAAATGGAAGAAAAAAAATTCCAGCTTAAGAAAATTGCAATGGCTCTTAGCTTAATAAAATTGTTATTGATAACAATTTATTTATAAACCCTTTTATTGTTACTAAGAAATCTAAAATCCTCTTAGAATTATAAGGAGACATTTAATATGAACTTAGTGTTCCTAGAAGAAAAGTGGAGTCAATTTTGACCCAGCAATATTGCTTTAATTAACTATTGCTATGATATGGAAATGCCAATCATTCTTGGATCTTGGCTCTGGACCTCAGAAGCAATGATCTGAAAAATTCCATCTGGTTGATTGGCATATCATAATGGTATTCTACTTGGGTGGTTTTAAGTGGTCAGAATGTGGTTGCTGTTTATTCAAGAAACACCTTGTTCATCAAAGTACCAAACTTTCCATTTCTTTACAAAATTCAAATACTAGGGTTTAAATCAAACTCTTAACTGGCTAACTGCTAAGGAGTATAAATGAAATTGGGTGGCTCATGGTGTACTAATGATTTTGTGAAAATATAAATCATAACTAGTCTAGAATATGTCTTAGACATCAATAGAATTTTTTTCTGGACTTTTCCATTCCATTTAGTGCTATGAAAGGAAACAAAGTATGATCCTAGCTACTCATTCCTCAAAGTATGAGTTGGTAAGGTTTATTTGAACTAGTAGAGTTTGATCCCTTAATTGTGATTTTTGTTAAACTAAACTAGGTGAAGACAACTGGACTAGCTCTCAGCAAATGTTCTTTGATCAAGCCCTATAATTTTTATTTTTCTAGCAACATTCAAATTCTATTTATGGAATCAGTGGTTTACAATTGAACTGAAAATAAAAACAAGAAAAGCCGTTAAAGAATTGAGTTATTATTAAAAGCTTAGAATAATATTCAACATTTTGGGAGTTCTCTAAATATTTGATAAATAATTGGATTCTTCATCACTGTTTTAACTTCCATAATTTCTTCAGGTTGCTGAATATTTAAAAGCATGTTATATGGCAGAAGACAATATTATTCCAATTTAGAATCTCACTCAAGGTTATCCATGTCAAACAAGAGAAGTTTTCTAGGATTCTGAACCATTTTACTAAATATTCTAAGTATGTGTGGTTCAGAAAATTTACTTCAGCACAGAATTTATTACTTTTCAAGTAATCATTTGCACTTGTCTCCTCACTCCATGATCACGTTATCAAGAATCTTGCATTTGAAAAGGGTGGTATGAAATGAACACAAACTTTCCAACAGATCTATGGTAACAGTTATTTTCTATTTCAGTTTCTTGGATGTGCAATTGCAATACACTTGTGAGTGAGTGCTCATGCAATCTACAGAATTTATATTTGAAAATATATTTGAATTTATATTTGTAGCGCTAAGTGGCTTATGATATTTCCACAGCTGTTTGGACAGTATGGATATTTACACATTGCTACAGTTTAAAAAGTGTATTCATGGTGAACATTCATTATTTATTCACATTATGGGTACAGCTGTTTACAATACATTCTGGACAACTCAAATCGATCACTATCCTTTTCTGCATCACTTTCTTTAAATTTGCAAGCATGTTTTTTCCTTTGTCACATCGAAGTCCTCCTTATATTTATTTATTTATTTATTTTCACATTTATATATATTATATATATTTCACAAATATAAATATGATGTCCTTCTCAAACTATCTCTCACTTTCAAAAGCAATTGAACAATGTTGAAGCATTGTATTTGTAATCTCATTAGTTGTATTTTGAACCTCAGCTAATTTTAATTGCAAATCACTGTTCTTCCAGTTACAATACTGAATGAGTGCAATTTAATTGAATTGTAGCAATTTACTGTGGAATTGCTATAGTTGGAATAAATATGATTTTATTCTAACTCTTTTAGAACAACATTAACAGAAGCAGAACAAATATACAGTTAAAAACTCCTTTTGCCATCATTCAAACACTGGAAAATGTCCAGACTGTCTCAGGATAAGGGATTATCATTTTTAGTACAGCAGATACAGTATACAAACTGTTGACTGGAAACTATATATATTTGTGATGTTTACTGGTGTGGAATGCAAAAGCAACATCTGCTGCAATTACAACATCTTCTGATTTGCTATCTTGAGCTTACAAAATAATGTTAGAAGCTTGTCTATTTTAAATAGTGTTTTCTTGCAGTTTTCTAAATTGGTCTGAGACTATAAATCAATAATGTCTTTATTTGTTTTGGGGACAGTTGTATTAGTTCTAGCTACTAAGCATGCAACTTGCCATTTCTCTGAGCATGATTTCCTATTTAGAAATCATGGAAATGTTTATTTGCAGTAAAAGTTTAACTTTCATTTTGGAAGACATCAGTTGTTTCCTCAGATGAAGATAGTTTTTTTTATACAATGTTGTTGTTTTTTAAATGTTGTGAAGCTGTCCAGAGTCATTCTAGAGTTGGACATTCTATAAATCTAATAAATCAATCAATAAAATGTCCCAGTAATGAGTGAGGGCTAGCTCACATGTTATCTAGCAGCTCTAATAACTATCCAGACCATGTTGCCTAGTACCTTCCTAGCATCTCATGGACCACGGTATCTCTATTTATATGCTTCCAGTACGAGCCAGCAAGCAGCACAGCAATTCCTCCAAAAGCCATACTTATGAAGCACTCAGTCATTCTTCCTGACTGCCACATTTGATATATAATGCTAGGGGATGGTGCTGAACTCAAAATCTGGCCCTTTCAGAAAGGATTATTGGATTCAGTGACTGACAGATCCAGGGGTGGGTTTCAAAAAATTTAGCAATGGGTTCACTGCCTGGTTGATGGATAGGCATGGGCATGTGGGCATGGCCTAGTCGGCCTCCTGCACCATGGCAGGGTGAGGGAGTTTTCGCCCTCCCCGGGCTCCAGAGATTTTCCTCGAGCCTCCGGGAGGGTGAAAACAGCCTCCCTGGGCTCCGGAGGCTCTCTGGAAGCTGGAAATGGGCCTTTTCCAGCCTTCCCGAACTTCCAGGAGGCCCATTTTTCACCCTCCCCGAGCCTCTGCGCACGCCCTGCACTTACCTGAATCCACAACGGGCCACTTGGGGACTCCTGGGAGGGGCAGGATGGGGTGGGTGGGGTCAGCCAGGTTTGGCGCTTCACCAAACCATGCAGAATCTTCGCTATCGGTCTGCCCGAACCTGTGCAAACCAGTAGCAGCGCACCCCTGGACAGATCTGTCCTCAACTCAGAATGACATTGGTTGCCTTAATTACAGTCTTTTGGATGGGTAATAAGATGAAGCAAGGCCTCTCAAGCATGAAATAGGCAAATGCAGGTGTTCTAAAAAGGAGGCTGTGCTCAGAATGAGTTACTCAGAATTTTGGGATTGTTCCTAAAAGACAAACTGAAATGAAGTGATAGGTCTTCATTAGCTAAGAGTTTCAGTTCAGCTTGAGAGACATTAGTGTTGCTGTCACCAGAAGAGGTATTCAACATGGAGTCAATATGGGGCTTTAGGAAAAGAAAGTCAGTAATCTTCTCTTTATACAAATTGGCTAGTCTGTCCCACCCCCTCTCTTTCTTTTAAGCAGGCTGTGTCATGTGATGGAAGAAGCTTCTATGCCTGCTAATTCTGTTTTTTGAGTTTTCCAGCAATTAGTCACAGTGAGAGGTACTCTATAAAAGTTAAAATGGATTATTTGGGCAGGATTGAGTTATTCTAATGTTTAAATGAATAAACAGGACAGACTGCTGTTTATATTAAACCTATTTTTAATTTTAACTAATGGTGCCCCTTTGTTCATGACTCCTTATTTCCTTGTTCATGCTGCCTGAAGAATGAAGTTCTCCATATTGGACAAACACAGAAGCAAGTGATTATTTGTCACATTTTAAAACTTTAGCAATAGGGTTCAAGCATTTATTTCGGAAAGATGCATACATTTGAAAAATAAGTGGGGAACTGGAGTTATAAAATTGGCAAAATCATTCCAACATCCCATTCATTTACTGTTGTTGCAGAGTTGCTGAGCATTCAGTTTTCATCTCACAACACTCCTGGGTAAGCTGGCATTTAAAAGCTATTTCATTGAAAACAGTTTGCTCAAACTTATCCAACTGTCAATAAAATAGTAAACAGAGAGTCTAGGGAAGCCATAAGCCTGGACTATGTATGAGACTGACACTTTCTTCGTGTGTGTATGTGTGTGTATGATTTATTTGTATTTATGTTAAATTGCTTTTAATAATTATTTAAGACTTTTTAAAAACTGTTTTGTTTTACTGTATGCCATCCAGATTTACATTCACGAGGTGGATAGACATATAAGTTTAATAGATAAAATAAAATTAGAACTAATGGGGTAAACGGTATCTTTTGTTTTTAAGTGGGAGTCAGAAGTTGGATATTGTTAGGTTTGCAATGTTAATCAGAAGTGTTTGATTTTCTCTGGAATATTTACTTCTGGAAAAGTACAAACTACCCTTGGGAAGGTCAGTCAAGTACTTTCTTATGAGAAAAATAGACTTTCCAGAGGAGACCGAAATATTACATTCTCAAACTCAGTGTTCTGCAAATCACAAAATGTGAGCTGATTTTGGTGAGATTTACTCTCATATAAATCCACAGTTGGAAAGCAGCCATGGGCATTCACAGGAAGGCAGGGAACACATTGTGAATTGTACATGACTACATAAATAAATCATGAAGCATGACTTATGTACTGGCATCAGGCATGAGGACCAAGGGCATAATGGCAGCATTTGAATGAAGTTGTGAGTGGTGTGTGTCATTCTGGCAGCACTGTGTTTTGTGGCGGGTTTTGTTGTCTGGATCTACTATGACACATCTCCCTCTTCCTCTCTCTCTCCCTCTCCCTCTCCCTCTCTCTCTCCGTCTCTCTCTCTCTCTCTCTCTCTCTCACAGTAAGAAATCCTGTACTTTACTTTGCATTTCTTCTTTCTTTTTCATATATGTCTTTTCAATAAAGGGTTAGGGTTAGGACTAAGGCTAGGGTTTTCATGATTCTCTTTTCATACTTTGCCTAAATAATTCTTGTCAATCTGCATAATGCATAGATATTATATACAATGCCTAGGGAAAGTATGTAGCATGTTGAAATAACACAGACATTTCATAGTTTAAAAATGTCTCACATTCTGTAATTTCCTAGGCATTCTATAGAATGCCACATTTTCACACATTGCCAGTAACATATATACTATCCCGATTTTCAAACTGCACTCAGCCAAAACCAAAACTAACCTTATTATATGAACTCATCCAGTGAAACAAAATTGGGTAGATAATTTCTCCAAAGTATCAGAATTTGTTTTTTATGCGCAGTGATCACATTTCTCTTTCTTCATGGAAGAGGCAAGGCTCTCTTGAGTTGAGCCTAATTTCTCAACCTCCCAAACAGAAAAATCCATTAGTATGACAAAACCTCATAGCAATATTTTGAAGATTAATTTGGTAATGAAATGATATCTCCCAGTGCAATAGTTTTAAATTAGTAACATGAGAAATGAATTTATTTTATATGAAAATATAGCAGTACTTTCTCAATCATGAGAAAAAGTTTCATGACCTAAGATAGTGAAAGTCCATTTTCTCCAGGATTCAGATGTGCTGAACTACAGTTTCTAGAACTGGTTTGGACAAAGATGATATTTCTGCAAGCAACATTACTTATGCAGTAAAGATAAAAACTTGATATAGTATGCTGTGAAGTATAATATAACTTGATACAGTGTTCTGTTGCAAGTATGAAAATCTAAAGATCTATCTCTCTAGAATTCTTACCACTTTAGATGGCACGTCTTCAAAACAGGGGATATATTTATTGCCCATACTTCATTATTTTCATATAATTAATTTCTTTTTAATTCTTGATTTCTCATAATGAAGAGAAGCATATTTGTCTTTGACTGACCTTCCCCCTCCCCCGCTCTCTCTTTCGCCAAGTTTCAACAGCAACAATAATGCTTGTTGTCACTTGGCTTGAAAGTATGACCTTCCACAATCTACTAAGATAAAATCTTCCAGTGAGCAGGTAAAGTATATCTTGGGTTTCTCTTTTAGTCCACTTGCTTTTGCCATAATTCTGTATAGGATTAAACAAAAATGATCTCATATTAGGCAAGCCAGCTTCTATCTGTTTCTGCCATTATGTACCTCATCTCACTTCTTATCCATGAGCAACTGGTGGTGCCTCAGTGCTGAGGGGCTGGAAAAGAGTTGGAACAGCAAATTAATTTCACAGGTTGGCAGTTTTTCCTTCATTGGTGTGATGACTTCCTGCAGCTTACAAAAGTTTGTGTCAGGCTGCGATAGCAGATTCTATCAGTACAGCAAGCTTGTTATTTTTATTGTTTCCTCCTCTTCCTGCTCTTACTATTAACAAACAGAGGTGAGAAGGGACACACATAAGAACTGAGTGTGTTAAGATAAAGAGAAATTTAACCAACTGTGTTCAGAGTCAGTCTGGAAAACATTCACTTGGAAATTCAAATTCTCAACCATATCTATATTTAATGGGAGCCTCATAATTGCACTTCTCATTGATATTTGGACGTATACGAAGCTGGATTGCTATCCATCAAGGTGAACAAGGTGATCAGGACTCTTCTTCCTGTTTTATGTGCTTTCTGCACATTCTGTTTATGTACATGTTCATCTTAATTAAGAATTTAGCTTGTGTTAATATCTGGTATCATGTGTTCTGTCATAAATACATGCTAATGTTTTAAGATCTGGATTGAGTTTGATGTGGATTTGAGAGATGGCTTTCTTAGTGTCTGTTTTCCAATTATTTATCAATGGAGGGCTGTTTAATCTCTTTAATGATTACTTTTCACTAGCAAAGACATTATTTAATTCAGAGAACCCTTTGAACTCATTACCCAACTTGTTATACTGTACTTCGTTCAATTGGCAGTTCCTTAATTGTTTGAACTGACGTTTTATATGCCTTTTTAATACTTTCATTTTATGTATTTTACTCTGTAAGCAGGAACTTTGTAAAGCAAACGTATAGTGGCAGAGGCCAGAATTTAGTAGGTTATCTAGTTTGAAAATTATTTCTGAGTTGCCTGCTTAATGCTTTCCCTGTTAGATGTGAATGACCTTGATAAGCACAAGGTCTTCAAAACATTAGCACTGATTTTCAAGAGCTGTGAGATACATTCCCAGATCTCTGCAATCACATGATCAGCCTCTGCAAATTCCTGGAAACTGAATAAGGCACTAAAAAAAGTCAAAAAAGCAATAGCACAGTATTTGCTGACTAGTGAGAGCCAAACGATGCAATAGCATTGCATATAATTCAAAGCTATCTTCTAGGTCAAATTGTCTAATTCGTGGCCTGCGGGCCAGATGTGTCATGTGCTGGCCATGCCCATACCTGGTTTAGAAAAGGGGGGGGAAAGTTCCGATAAATCATGTGATGCTGCCTTGACGATGTGAGTTTGACATCCCTGCTCTAGGTTGTTGGAGCGCACCTTATTAATGGAGATCAAGACCTTAGGGATGCATTCTTCTGTTGATTTCAGCAATAGTAAGTTTTGCAGTGAATGGGGCTATGACAATGACCACTTCTCGTAACAGTTGGATTATTGCATCAGATCCATACTGAGATAAAACAACGGGAAAAGATTTCTGACCGTGGAATCAAAAGGCCAAGATCTGGATTGCTTCATAGCTTACACAATTAGCATTTTTCACCAGCTGATGATGATTAACAGTAGTTAATCTGTTCATAGGGAGGTCATTACTCAACTTTGGAAAACTGGCTAACTATGTGGTTTCCTACTTCAGTTCTGACTGAATGGTGGGGATTGGAAGGATTTATATTCCACTCCTATGATAAATCCTTCCATTCCCCAATATTCAATCAGAACTGAAGAAGTTTATTGGATAAGAAGTGATATGTCTTCAAGAAAAAAACAAAGTCCAGTTGCCTTTTGGACTACCTCAGAGTATCATCTGAGCTGAAACTATACAATTGAAACTACATCTCCCATAAGATCTAGGGAACACGGTCCACAATTGTTGATTACAGAAGATATAGTTTGAGTATTTGGGAGACCTAAGGCTTCCCATCTCTTCTATACAGCAAGAAGTCTGTTTCGATCTAAAATAAATAACCTGTACTGGGAAAACTCTTTAATTTTCTCAGTAATTAAAGTAATTTCGAGAGAAAATAGTAGGCAAAAAGGTGTTTCTAGTTCTCTGTTCCAATCTCTTCTACCAATATTATGCACAGATTAAATCTCATGAATTCAGGTAATCCTTATTTAATCTCCATTCATTCAGTGCTTTTGAAATTATGATGGCGCTGTATGAAGGTCCTGTAAGTTCCAGCTGTTGCAGCATCCCTGAAGTTATGTGAACAAAATTCAGGAATTTGGCAACCAGCTCACACTTACGGATGATCACAACATCCTCACAGTCCTTATTTTAGAGTCCTACTATTCTTAATAGCCTACGGGCAACAAGAGTAAATGGGACTACCTGGATTGCTGTTGCTAAGCAATGGGATCACATAATGTTGCACGTTACGACCACGTCACTTAGTGATGGCAATCTCAGTCCCAATTCTCATATTAGCTCCACATAGCAACTGCATAAGAATCTCAAGGGAATAAGCAGTCTGGGTATTGGAGTGAAACAGAAGATGGAAAAAGAAAGTGAAAGCATTCCCTTGAACTTTCCTATGCAGAATTGCCAGTTTCTGACAACTACACTGAGTACCATATGGACAAAAGGACAAGAAATCAAGCATAATTTTTAAAAAAAAGACTATCAGGGATGCGGTCATATTTGCATATGCCATTTGACACTTTGAAAGCTCGCCAGTCTAAAAAATGCAACTGCTTAATATTCCAGAAATATTTTTTCCCCCAAAAGGTGCTGCCTATCAGATGTGACTGCAAAGGGTTATCAGGAAAGAATCAGTTTTGTAAAGATGCCCTACCCAATAATACTGACTGCTTCATGGAGCTCAGAGTCAATGAGCATGAAAAAGGATATTGGTTCCCAGAGGTCATCGCTGGCTATGATCTGCACTTGATGAAGATCTTGTTTATCCAAAGCGTACCTTAAAATCTTTTAAAATAAAGAGACAAGAAAAGTAGCATTTTATTCACTTTTATTTATTTATTAAATTTGTATGTCACCCATCTCTCTGCCAAGCAACTTTTTTCCCCACCACTTGTGAGAAATAAATATTTAAAAAGTCAAAATGTGCCATTTTTTTTGCTGAATCTAGCTACAAAATAGACATTTCTCTCTCTATGACATTTACATAACTGTGAATAACTATAGCAATAGCACTTAGATTTATATACTGCTTCACAGTGCTTTAGGGCCCTCTCTAATTAATTTACAGAATCAGCATATTTCCCCCAACAATCTGGGTCCTCATTTTACCGACCTCGGAAGGATGGAAGGCTGAGTCA
Organism: Oxyrhabdium leporinum; assembly: GCA_032468155.1. Classification (NCBI taxonomy): domain Eukaryota; kingdom Metazoa; phylum Chordata; class Lepidosauria; order Squamata; family Cyclocoridae; genus Oxyrhabdium; species Oxyrhabdium leporinum. Next base: position 63,218 of record JANHFL010001757.1, on the reverse strand, counting down.
ACCTTGAGTTGGTGAGACTTGAACTGCCAAACTGCTGGCAGTCGGCAGTCAGAAAAATTAGCCTGCAATACTGCATTCTAACCACTGCACCACCACAGTTCTTGAAGTTACAATACCTGCAACCATTTGTCTGCCAAGGGGGGAAATAGAGCAAGATACCACTCTCTTCAATAAATTGCTTCATTTCTAAAAGTTTTAAATGGTCAAAGTTCATAATAGTCGCTTTGGATAGTGAGATGGGTGGCATATAAATTAAATAAATAAAAAAGCTCTGTGGACAGGCTGGGGAAACAAAGAGGCAAGCCTGGCTCCCCAAACAAAGGGTATATCTCCTGCAGCAAGATTTAACAAGTCTTTTGTAGGCAAATACCTGTCATTTCAGATGCCAGAATAAGAACATGTCGAAGAATAAATAAATCAGGGCAAAATCCAATGTCTGCTCACATCACAGAATGTTCTCCTCCCTTCCTCCCCACTGTGATCTTGCTGCCCCAAATTTACCCCAGAAGTTTCTTCCAACCCAGAGAACAGATGTCTATGGAAATTCTCAGTCATCCAGGTCATGGTTGTCCCAAAGGTGCTTTTTTAGGAGGCAACTGGATTTTCTGGTTTTTCTTTGAAGACATTGCATAAGTGGTGATACCTGCCCCATGAATTGGGGGACAGGGGCATGGGGGACACAACTGTTAGCCAGAATAATTCCAACAGTTGTAACTGGCAATGATAGCAATGACACTTGGAAGTTTGATCATGACAGAGGTGATATCAGCTTTAGAAGCATTCCCATATCCAATGTTTCTAAGTTTCTATTTCTATTCTTAAGGAAGAGCAGAAAATCAAACTATAAAGCTTATGATCCACAGCAATCCTCAGCCTTAGTATAAATACATAAGTATAAACATTCATTTATAAATTTTCAGGTATAAATTTTGTTATTATTTAATAAAGTGCCACTCTTTCTCATAAAAATCATTTTAATAGAAATCAAACACTGTTCCATTTTAAATGTCTTAAAATTTATCCACTGAGCACTGGTCCTTGAGGTGCATACAGCTACTCTCTAATGGTTTGGGTTAGTCAATGAGTTAATTAATGCAGTACATATAGACAACTTATTAGATAGCCATAAAATCAAAGCACTGAGAATATAGAGAATAAGATTAGATGATACAGTTTAGTAAATCAGACATGAAAATTATCACTGATAATCTCCAGGCAGTGTGTTCACTTTGGGAAGGCGACATTTAAATGCATAATGTAAAACACAGTCCTCCATCTCTGGCATTCAAAGCAACTATGATACAGATCAAAAAGCAAAATGAATATATTAAAAATACCACCACAAATAGAATAATACATAAAATAAAACAAAAACTGGAGCATTTTCCCAAGAAGCGCATTCTTAAGCCACGGTAACACCACCATCACTGAAAAGGGCCAAGCAATCACAAGAAACTTCCTCAGAGTTCCTATTCTCTTCTATTGGTGCCTTAGAGATAATCAATAATGTTTTAACATTATATATATAATGTTATATATATGTATACACACACACACACAAGTATATCAACAACTCGTAGACTTTATGCTACCAATTTTCAAAATTTCCCCTAAACATCAGCACATAGTGAAGGTACTGAGAATTCTGAATATATATGAAACCATAGGTTCCTAGGGTACCCATAGGAAAGGAAGTTACTATTTAAGAAGCATCTGTGGAATATACTGAATAAAACTAGGGTCACAGAAGATAGCAGAAGTATCTTATTCAGCTACAACAAATAGTCAGCCGGAAATAAAACTAATGTCAGGTGCAGGACTGAAAACAAATGATACTACAGCCCATGCATAAGAAAAGCAGGATAATCAAACTTGTGTCCAAATTCTAATCAATACAAAAGTTTATATAATAAAAGATATAATAAAAGAATCACTGTTCCTCTGTATTTCCACACTTACCCTACTATCTCAACCGCATCATACAGATAAGGATCGACTAGTATTTCACTGGCAATGTTCCAATTTCCATCCGCAGCAATGATGCCAACAGTCTTTAAACCCACTCTATCCAAAGTTTTGCGAAGTACCTTGGTAACAGATAATATTACTTAAGTATAATTTTCATCAACATGACATTACCTTAAAGGAACAAATAAGGACAAGGTAATCGAGTTCTGAAAAGAATGTTAAAAAGCTGTTGGCTTGCCTAGATTCCAAAAACCTCACTAGGAACTATGCACTTTTTGGTGATAATCGATTAATAAGAAACAATGTTACTTCTATGAGATTGGCTACTTAATCCCAGCTAAAAAAAGAGCCAGTGATTCCTGAATAAATTTAGGTGGCACATTCGACTGATACTTTACTGATCAACTCCAAATCTATTTTATAAGTAATCAACAGGGAAAAAAGTATGCATTACATGAACTTCCTCAAAAGGAACTCAGATGGCATCAATACCAATGTCACCTAACCAGAGCCCATTCTTATTTCAGAATTTGAGCACTGACCATTTAATATGAATGTAATGCCTAACCTGGCTATTAAGAAGCACATCTTGAACTCATCTTTTAAGTATCTTGTTTTAAATTAAGAGATAAACTAAATCACTATCAGTGTCTTACACAGACGTTCCCCAGAAGTATTAAACCTTATTTTACTTACTATCTAATAAATTCCCATTTTAAGCAAGACAGTGGTTTTTATAGACTGTATAGAGAAAGTGATGACCGCTAAGGAGTTAATCTGCCTCAACAAAAAAAGTCTTGTTACAAATCACTGTTGGAGAGCAACCGTCCCAGTTGGGAGGAGAGCTCAGGCAGGGAATTAAGTCTGTTCACTTGGCTGCATCCCAGCTGTATATAGAGTCAGGAAGATAACCTTGAGAGAGATACACGAGATCCGTTACTAAAGCAATGAAGAGAAATACATGGCTTAAATTTAAAACAGGCAGAAATACAGGTAGTCCTCACTTACCAACTGCAATGGGCAAATTAGCCACTGGCAATTCTGTTGCTAAGCAGAGCAGTTGTTAACCACATTTCATGTGACTGCACCAAATTACAATGTCAGTTCTGGCTGCAGTCATTATGTGAATCACCGCAGTTTGTTAAATGTGATGTCATGTGACCATGACTTGTGACTTCCTTCTGGCTTCCCCATTGACTTTGTTTGTTGGAAGCTGGCTGTGAAGGTCGCAAATAGTGATTGTGTGATTTAGAACATTGTAACCATCATAAATGCATTCTGGTTGCCAAACAGCTGAACTGCATTCATAGGATCGCAAGGATGTTGCAATGCCCACAACTTTAAGGACAAGTAGTGTCTCATTTTTCCGTACCCTTGCAAATTTGAACATTGAATGAGTGATCAGGAAGCAAGGACTAAGTCTATGCATAAGTGGCTCAGATGCACACCTGCATAACTCAAATAGAAATTCACAAGGGAGGAGGCAGAGCCCAATCACACTTACAATATTTTGTTATTATAGTTTTTTTCTCAATAAAAGTAGTCCACCTTCCTGTACAGTTGAAGCTTGGTCTGACCTACTTGCTGGAGTTACACCAGTGTCCAGATCTAGCAAAATAACTTTTGGTCCAGGTGCAACATTGTAAACTTCCTATTATGTATAACACTGAAAGGATAAATTTGTTATTTGTAAAAATAATAAAGTTGGGATATAAATAAATATATGAATTACTGAAGTGGCATTTTGATATATGTTGTTTATTTCCCTATGACAAACCAATCTTTAAAAAAATGAAATGAGATAAATTGGGGGGAAGCTGTTTTATCTATGGCACAATGTCCAGGGTCACCCATAGCCACAGCTGCCAACTGCTCCACAAGCAAAGGCATATTGAGCCTAGGTGGCGCAGTGGTTAGAGTGTTGAACTGCAGGCCACTTCTGCTGATTCAATCTAGCAGTTCAAATCCC
>JANHFL010001757.1:40354-53724 GCA_032468155.1 Oxyrhabdium leporinum | reverse complement strand
TTAGATGTAACTCAAGGGCAATATTCACAGTTGCATTTGCTAACAATATTGTTTGTACCAGCAGCATTTTCAGCTTCTGAGATCCACCTCCAGACCATCATCAAATATCACATTCTCCAATCCTCTCTTGAAGCCAACTTCCTCTTTCCTCTTGTCACTCCTCTTGCAGGTGCTGTTAGGATGGCCTTGACACACTTGAAAAGAATGTTGTTTTGACTATTAACCCCCCTAAGTGTATGAGAAATAATCCCCTCCCAAATTCCCATATACCAATCTGTGGCAGCCTGCAGAGACCTCATAATTATGGCTTCCAGGGCTGACAGGCTTCCCCACCTCCGGAACCTAGAAGTAGTATAAACAAATTTTATAGCAATCAATTTACATATACATTCATCAACCTCCCCTTCCTCCCCCAGAGGGTCCCTTTGACTTGTCAAGAAACTTCTCATGAAACAAGTAATATTTAGGACTTATTGGACTCTGTTACATTTGTATAGAAAAGGACTGTCCAAAGCAGCACTTCGTTGGAGATGCAAGAACGATAATGTTTTTTTAAAATGTTTCTACGATGTCCTATATTTACCCAGTTTGGGGTGAAAGTAGTGGATTATATAAATACAATTTTGCAACCAAAGCTAACATTTTCAGAGGACATGATTTTGAACTATATCTCTGATACATAGAATTTGACAATCGGACAATATAAATGTTTCTCTGTGCCCTTACTAGTGCAAAAAGTCTGATGTTGCATTGGGAAGGAAACTGCATGGCTCCATTTAATCAATGGACTGAAGAGCTGATTGCAGTTGGCATCTTTGAGTGGATTGCCTATAGATAAGTATAGTGTCAGTATGGGACTCATTTATACAGGTTAAAAAAAGATAGTTATATAAATGTATTAGAAATATATATGTACTTGAGTAATATTTGCATTATACAGGTACCATATATATAAAATTGTAACTATCTTGTTATACTGATCTTTTTCTTTGTTGTCTTTATTTTTTGTTAAAGTCATTTTATATACAAATAGTCCTCGGCTTACAACAGTTCATTTAGTGACCGCTCAAAGTTACAATGACACTGAAAAATGGGACTTACAATCGTTTTTCACAGTTATGACCTTCCCGGCATCCCCATGATCGAGTGATCAAAATTCAGATGCTTGGCAACTGGTTCATATTTATGATCGTTGCTCTGTCCCAAAATCATGTGATCCCCTTTTCGGACTTCCTGACAGGCGAAGTCAATGGGGGAGCCAGATTCACTTAACAACTGGGTTACTTACTTATAAACTGCAGTGATTCACTTAACTACCGAGGCAAGAATGGTCATAAAGTGGGGCAAAAGTTACTTAATAAATGCCTCACTTAACAACTAAAATGTTAGGGTCAATTGTGGTCATATGTTGAGGACTACCTGTCTTTTCTTCCATATTTCTGAGGCAATGGACTTTGGGGTGTTCTTAAAGTTTAAGTAGATAGGGGTTTTAAGAGGCTTAAAGATTGAAGATTGTTGTTAGTCCTTCAAGAAGATAGAAGTCTCTAGGAATCTTGGAATTACTTCAGTGAGGTTAGGATATTATATTAGTATTTTGAAAGCTTGTCAAACCCTCTCAATTCCAAGTTACACCTAATACAATCAAAGCAGAATTGTCATGAGTTTCTTTCTTACCCTTACTACTTTCCCAAGACTCAGATTTCTTTTCCTTAATGATAGCCCTTTCTCTCAATCAACTCTACATTCCTTCATAGTAACTTTTTCAAAAAATTAACAATGCCACCTGATTCTACTGAATGACTAAACAGATTAGTGGTAGAGCTGAAGTGTCTCAGGAAGTGAAAGAGAAGATTGTATTAAAAAAAAGATTGACTTGGTTTAGTTTTGGCATAGGTCAAGCTTTTGCAAAAGCAATTAAGCTTCACTCGTTTGAACTGAAGTGATTCTTTGTTCATTGGTTCAGTTTTAGAGTGCACATTGGAAGAATACTTTTAATTTGCAAAAGAGAGCTCTGCCCTGGAGTGTGTTATACTGTGATAATTGTGCATCCTGCTTTCCTGCACTTATAATGGCCATAATAACCTATCTTAAACTATTGTATGCAAATATATGGCCATGCTATCACTTACCACTACCCAGTTCAGAGAATAGGTCAAGAAACGGTGAATTACTGTAATGCATTCTATATGAGGCTGCCCTTGAAAAGCATTCAGAAGCTGCAGCTGGTACAAAATATGATAGCATGGGCGGTTACATGCATTCCTCAAGCAATACACATTATACCTCTACTTCTTGAACTGTATTCACTACCAGTGATCTTCAAAGTACAATACTAGATGCTGGTAATTACCTACAAAGCCCTGCATGGTATGGGACCATGATGTTGAAGAACCATCTCTCTGTCTCTATCTCTTTCCCTCTCCAATCCCAGTTACAGTTACCATATTTCCCTGAAAATAAGACCCAACTGGAAAATAAGCCCTAGCATATTTTTTCCCGAATGCTCGTAATATAAGCCCTGCCCCCCAAATAAGCCCCAGTTAAGATAGTCATCCAGATGGATGCATTTTAGTACTGTATTTTCCAGAAAATAAAACCTAACTGGAAAATAATCTCTAATGGACTTTTTGGAGCAAAAAAATATTATAAGACCTGATCTTATCTTCGGGGAAAACACACTATCTGTCTGATCACATCTGGCAAGAGAAAGATGATATGGGTCCTGTCTCTGAAGAATCTGAACTCTGAAGACATGGCTCTGCTCCTGCGCCTGGCAGTGGCGATTTCAACAGCAATGCTAAAATGGGATCTATTGCTATAGTCATCTCTGACGGCAATTATGTTTATGTTGAAGTGAGTTTTAATGGTGGTTTCAGAATGGCCCTTTGTTGGTTGTATTTTATTGTTTTGTTTTTAATTGCTGTGAGCCACCCAAAGTCACCTATGTGAAATGAGTGGCTATTGTGGGAAAATTAATTTTCAGATAAATGGAACGTTTCAGTACAAAAAGAATGTACCAATGCAATGTCTCAACCACAGTGGCTCATTGTGAGTTTTTATCGGAACATTCCCATTGCAACCCTTGAATCTCAAGATGCAGATTCTTGTTCTAATGAAGACCTTTGTTCTCTGCAGACAACAGAAGGACAGGAAGTAACCCTGAGACCTATTTTGTTATTTCTTATGAATTATTCCCCCCTCCTTCCTGAAGTGTATAAGTAGGAATGCATCTCTTTGTCTGCCATTATTCTTTTGGAGGACACCAGTGCCTACTGTCTAATAGACACTGCGGTGAGCCTTTATTATTTGCCTTGAGTACTGCACTAGACAAGTTGAATGAATGAATAAATACATAAATAAAATGCATAGAAAAATACCACCAAAATATAAACTAAAAGAAGTCTAAAGACTAAAATAGAAAAACAGAACCACCTCTTAGTTTATAACATAGTTCATTGCAAAGGAGGAAAGGATTTAATCCTGCTTAACTTCCCTCCAGTTCCCTCCTTTTAATCCATCAAACTCGGCTTTTCTTATCCAGGGAAAAAAACCCCAAAACAATCCACAGTGCAAAAATGTACCGGCATTTTGTTTAAATAGGCCAATACTGTGCTGTTTGATTTTTTTTAGCTCACTGAAGAGAGAACATTGATGATATCTAAAGCTTTGCATGTATTACTGTAAGCTGCATTACATTTTTCTCCCTTTCTTTCTTTCTGTCTTTTTTTTTTTTTAAATGTGCGTTTTACATAGGATAATAGCTCCAGGAGTGCGATTAACACACTGAAAGCCTCCATGTGTTCCACTCACACCTTTCTTCTTGCTGTCCACAGGTATTCAGGCTGATACTGTTCTTGCTAGATGTCCTTTAATGGCCCCTTTCTGAGACTCTCTGTCTTTGTACATGATGAGTGGGGTATAGTTGGTTAATATCTTTTCTCTTCATCTTCCCTTGCTTCTGTCATGCTTTTCTAACCAGCTGAGATGCTTCTTAACTCCATACCATTTTTTTTGGGTCTCACAACACAGTCAGGTGTTAGCATAAAATGAAACTTGCCTGCAGCATACACCAACAGAGTGTGCTGTTTTTAAATGGTTTGTAATTATTCCTCCAGTTTTGCAAGAGCTCTTTCAGGTTTGCCTTTTTAGTTCCAGAAAGTTCATGTGGTGGTCAAACAAATGCACTGAATTGGAAGCAGAGATGGACATAGATTCTGGGTGGACAAATTGTAGAAAACTATATATATTGTCCTGGATGGCCTCATGTATAGCAGTAAGATTGCACTCTATGTGGAGTTGCCCTTGAAAAGCATTTGGAAGCATCAATTGGTGCAGAATGTGGCATTCTGGGTAGTCAATGGCACCGGCTTCTTGACATGTAACACCACTACTTTGTGAGCTACATTAACTGCTGGCATGCTTCATAGTGCACTATTTGTCACCTTTAAAATCCTTTATGGCTTGGGACAGAATTACCTGAAGAATTGTGTCTCTCAAGTTTTTCTACCTATTCTATCCAATCAACTACTCATAGTTGCTTTGAGTCCTGTTGGCCAAAGAATGCTGATTGCTGGTGCTCTAGAGACATACTTTTTCTACTGTAGGGCCAGTCTTGGATTATTCTCCCTTTAGAAATTAGGATGGGTCTCACCCTCCTGACCTTTTGTAAGGCCCTAAAGATGTGGTGCCCGGAATGTGTAAAAGAGCCAATCTCCTGGCTGTGTTTTAGCAACTGTCAATTTGATACCTTACTTGGCTGTTATGTATTTGAATTTTTGTATTGTTGGTTGTAGTTGTTTTTAATTTTATTTCAACTTTGTGTATCATGCAGTCACTTATAGAGATGCATGGCAAAATAAATAAATAAATAAGTAATATGTTTTGTTTAGTATCAGCTTTATGTGTTGCATGAAACCAGGTTGTTTTTTTAAAGCCACTTTAGGCACTGCAGGTAATAATCTTTGGGGGGGGGTTGGAAAGTTGGTATTGGTCATAGAGATCAGGTGAGATTGTTGCTTGGATCCCCCCCCTTTTTTTTTGCTAATGAAGGACTTCCCTGACTGAGCTACTTGACTATGGCTGAACTGACAGTGGAGTTCTCCACACTTATGGTGCTGAAAGACTTCAACCTACTTCATTTGGTCCAGGATAAGAGATGGCTTGGGGGTTTCTGGCCACTGTGGATCTGATCCAGATCTGATCCAGATAATTGATGGCTCAATATATGACGAAGGTCACATGTTTTTAACTCAATGGCAATGTGATTTATAGTTGGGGCGAAGAATGTCTCTTCCCCTAGGGATTGAGATATTATTATGTGGTCTTTGGCATGAGTCTAGCTGTCCAATAGTTTTGTGATTTTATTGAGCTGTGATGCAGCTTTAGATGGTTTTAGTTTTAATGAATTTCTTTGTTTTTATTTTCTCAATGCATCCAGATTTTCCTGGATAGATGGGTGGCCATATAAATTGGATTAATAAGTAAGTAAGTAAATAAATAATTTTCTTCGAGCTAATCTCCATGCTCTTCCAGACCATTTACAAAAGAGAATATCCTGAACTGTCACACAGTGTTGTCAGGAGAATTACTATAGTGACATGCATTATTCATCTCACGTTTAAATATTTATGTATTTGTTTATTGCATTTATATCCCCCTGCAATCAATTTGACTCTCACTGGCTTGCATGGTATAAAAACAATCTGAAAATCCATGATAAATCTAAAACCATATAATCAGTCTTGATCACACACACACACACACACACACACACACATCTATGCAAAAACATTTACTGAAACAGCAGTAACATAACCTAAAGAGTTAAATTTAATAGTAGAGGAAAATATATATTTATATCTAGTCGTTTTAATGTTAAAATATGTAAGGCTGAATGTTTTTAATGTTCTTATCATTTTACATTGTGTTTTATACTGTTGTAAGCTGCCCAGAGTCATTTGACAGTGAGATGGGTGGCATATAAATGTAAATAAATAAATAAAGAGAATGTGCAACAGTTCAGATGGAGGTGCAGACCTCTGTGACCCCCATTATGTTGAATGAGGGCTTATTCACATTGTCTGGTTGCCCTGTCATTAGAGCAGGCAGGCAATTGTTTTTGGAAGGAAGGCAATGGATGGTCTAATTCTATATTAATCCTCAACCGATAAGCAGAGCAATCCCAGAGGATTTGGCTCTGCTCTGCTTCCAAATTGTACTTTTCTCTGCTGTGTCGCCCATGTGTTCCTCTCTTAACCAGAACAGTTAAATTAATGCAGGCTAACCTGAGCAGTGTATTGACTTCTTTACAGAGGAAAGACCAGCCTTCACATCTGCAGTACTTTTTAAATCATGCCTGCCTATTGCAATAGCATACTCTTGCTGCGTAAGTTAAACATTACTGGTTCAGCAGATGGTTTTCTTTAATTATCTGAGAAATTATTTCACCTCAATGGGAGTGGCCTGTCCCACTTGTTCCAGTGAAAGCCATGGTGGTTCAGTGGTAAGAATGTGGTATTGCAGGCTAATTCTGTCCACAGCCAGGAGTTTGATCTTGACCGGCTCAAAGTTGACTCGGCTTTCCATCTTTCTGAGGTTGGTAAAATGGGGACCCAGATTGTTGAGGGCAATTACGCTGACATTGTGAACTGCTTAGAGAGGGCTTGTAAAGCGCTGTGGAGAGGAACTTCAGCTGGTTGGGTCCAGGAAAAGAGTCTTCTCTGCTGTGGCCTCCACATGAAATTGGACCCCACGCTTCTGGCCTTCTGGAAGAGCATTAAAATTACTGTCTCTGCTGGTTAATCTGAGGTCCCCACAGGGATGCTTTATGCTGGAGGTGGCTGACTGGGTAAAGAGAAGATCCCTAGATCACCTGTCCTCTTAGTTCTTAGTTTCTGATTTAAAATTAATTTTAATCAACTTTGTATCATATTGTTTACTTTTTTATCATTTTGTAAGCCAACCAGAGTTGCTATAACAGTGAGATGAGTGTCATATAAATGTAATAAATAAATTCAATAAAGAAATAATTATTTTCCTTTTCTAATTTTCTCTGTATTTTTTTTTAAATGAAATTTCATGATTCCCCTTGCTTTATGGTCACCTGAGCTCAAAGACTTTCACCATCAGCTTTCAAGTAGCTCAAATTAGAGATGGACTAATTATTATGTAGAGCAGGGGTGTCAAATTCATGTTGCCATGGTGGCGTCATGTGTCGTATCAGGACTTTTTTCCCCTTTGCTAAACCGGGTGTGGGCATGGCCAGCAACTCTGGCCCACGGGTTGGGAGTTTGACAGCCCTGATCTAGAGTATCACTCCGGGTCCCAGCCTTGAGTCCATGTATTGACATTCTTCTGCAGTAGCAGAAGGCTGCAGCTGTCATGTTGCCTTGGTCTAGGCCCACAGGCTAAATGCCGAATATGACTCATAATACACTTCAGAAAGAAGCATAGGGAGAACAACCCTTAAAATAGCAAAAAGAATCATGGATCCTGTCTAACCCTCAGGGTTATGGCTGATGTAGGAGCTGCTGCTTCAGACCACTGCAAAAAACATTGAAGGAGTAACCTAGTTCTGAGAACTTGAAGCTGGATCAAGGCTCAAGCAAACATTTTGGACAAGCTTACAGAGTTTGAGTCCTACCTATATGAAGTTAGAAACTGGTCAGAGCACAATGTGACAGTTTTGTTGCATAGAATGAATCATACAAATTAATTTGCTTGGATGGGCAATATACTATGAAATTTGAGAATGTCTGTGCTAATCATAATGTGGTGTGTCTGATTCTTGTATATACAATTATGTGAATTCAGCTGTTGCAGCTGATGGCTTAATACAGTGTATGAACCCAGTTATTGTCACTAACAAATTAATAACACTGAGGCTTAGAGTGATATGATAACCCTACTTTAGGTTTTTGGAGCAGACAAATTACTAAATGTTATTAAAAGTATGATCCAGTTATGTGACCCCATTGTTCACAGTGTACACTAAACCATACTGTGTTCTGTTTCCATAACCTAGCTATTAAAGTTTAGTTGGACTTGATAAATCATCCCATGGATTTATTTAACAATAAATAATTAAATCAAATAAACTTAGCTTGTACGTGAATACAGTTGTACCCTCCAAGCTTGTCTCTCAAACTAAGACGGCATCCTTCCATATAGCTGACCTGTAACATAATGTTGCACATCTGATGCATATTTGCAAAGAAGTAAACTAAAGTCTGCATCTTGACTGGGTGCCTGCGTAGCATTTTCCTGCATTTGTAAATTAATTGAGTTGATGTATCATCTGAAGGCAGCAGCCAATCCCTCTGAAATTCCTTTATCTTCCTCTTCCAACTGCAAGATTTTTCTTTTGAGTCAAGCTGGGCATTGGGAATGAGGAAAATGTAAATGATTTATTACCAGAACCTTACAAATCATGTGCCTCAAGATTGACTGTAGACATCATAAATGCTCAAGGAAAAAGGTGATTGTTGAAGAGGATGTGTTTACTGTCAGAAGTGATTCATTCAGTTTCATTTGACATTTTTACTTTAATTTAGGCACAGCATCTCATTTCCCAGGAAAGAACAGATCTTTTTAAATTCAGTGTAGCTGAGAAAAAAAAAAGATACTTTAGGTTATTTAGGAGAATGTCAACATTCCATCTCAAAGCATATTCAACTATATTGTATCTTGATAAGCAAGCATATATTTCATAGGCATTTGAAATCCTGATGTTCCTAGAGATTCAGTAAGATGGTAGATCTCTATTGGTGGATCATTGTACAGAATATACAAACATAGCTTATTCATAATTGCATTCCATATTTTTTTCTTTTCAATATTTGTACGATCATGATATATGAAGCTTCAGACTTGCTCTACTCTACCATAAGAAAAAATATATAGTTATTTGGATGTATTGCATATTCTAAATGACATTAATTCTCTGAATGACTGTTTGCTTGATCATTAGAAGAAACCCTCATTTAGTTTCATTTTCTAGGTCCATTTTTCAGGCATGTGAGAGATCGTCTTCCATGGTGCTTTTAAAGTATGGAAGGCACTGCTTCTAGAGTTAAGCTATTTTACTTGGTGAGGATGAGTGAAGTAGACAATGGAGGAAGAGAAAGTATACAATGGATGGTTAGGTCAAAGAGATTTCTGGAATGCTTTTGAAAGAACTATAAGGTATTAGATAACCCATGACCCATTGGATCATTAATTTGGAGATATGTCCTTATCTAAAGAGAGAGACAGATTCATCAGAATCAGTGGAAGAGGTAGTGACTCCCAAACTTCCTGTTAGCTTCCCCATTGAGTTTCCTTGTGGGAAGCTGGCAAAGAGTGTGGAAATCTTCCCTTCCCTTCCCTTCCCTTCCCTTCTTCAATATTGTATAATGAACATTTATTTATATAGCCACTAGGAATTGAACCCTGCTTTATGGCATCTAATCCACTCACTCACTCACTTCACCTTCACAAAAATAGTTAATTATCTTTGGCTTTAACCAAACTGTTTTAGTTGTATTCAGAATTCGTTTAGCTGTATTATTGCTTAATACTATTTGCTTTTTTTGTTGTTGTTTCTGACTGAATAGGTGGGATATAAACTGAAATAACTATTACATAAATATTATTACATGTAATAATAGTTTATTACACAGTTTTCTGAATATTTACAAAACAACTATCCTTTAGAATCAATTAAACTTGCACATATAAAAATATATTCATCCATTCATCCATTTATTCATTCACACATTTTGGGAGATAAGGTGTGTTGGACAGTTCACTGCAAGACAGGAAGCTCAGCATGTGGCAGTTGAAAAGGGTCTGGTTAAGTTCTGCAGCTCTTTTTCTAGTCCCACAACTTGTGCTTTTTCAGATTATGACTCAGATGTTGATTGTTAATTATGAGCATTATAATTCCAGCACTATTCTGCTTAGTCACTCAGGATTTAGTCACCTCTCAAATGGATTATTGCAACATACTCTACATGGGGCTGTGAACACTATAAGGAAACTTCACTTTCACATTTCTTCTCCACAAACTGTATTGGCTACCAGTATGTTTCTGAGTGCAATTCGATGGTGGTTACTTATAAAGCCCATCATGGCTTTGGGAATGGGTTTCCCTGGTGGAGTCTACCCATCCCGTTAGATATGGCAGGAAAGGCACGTGCTGGGTTCTGTCTACAAGATAGTGTTATCTGTGGGGACCCAGGAGAAGACTCATTTAATCATCATTAGCCCTGACACTGCTGGCCTTTTGCAAGGCATTGAAAAAAAATGAGTTTGCCATTGAATCTGGGACTCTGATAGTATGGATGAGCCCATACCACAACTTAGTTGAGTGACTGTGAGTCTTCTTGGCTGCTATTTTTATGTAATATTTGTTGCCTTAATTCTCGTTTCTTATATTGTTTTTTTCCTTCCAATTCCAGAGACATATATCTGAGATGGGCAGCTTATAAATCTACTAAGTGAATAAAAATATAAACAAACACATCAGGCTGGTAAAGGTTGGTCTATGCTTACAGCGTTGAATGGCTCTATAAGGTATAGTCTAAAGTGATATTTTGCTCTTACTTCACACATTTTTTCCTTAAAATGGGAGTATCTGTACTCCCATTTTAAGCATTTATTTGTTTATGACTATGTATTTTGGTTGAAACATTTATGATTAACTTTAAATCCATTTAAAGTATTTTATTTTAAAAACTAACAGAAGTACTATTCGATTACATATCTCTATATCAGTGATAGAGTGAGGAAGATGCTCCTTAGGTTTTTAGATTATGGCTTCAATGGATTTATTTTTTATTCATTTTTTTGCTAATTTGTCTGAATTTTTTCCCCAGTAGTGAAATGTTAGGATAGTGTACACAGATATAACTTTCAGTCATTGTGAGAAACTCATTTCCAAAATGAAACAAAGTTGTCTTAAAGGAACTTTCCCAACATTGCTGAATGATAGATTATAGCAGAGGTGGTGGTGGCAAAAAAAATGGTAAAAATGTCAAGAAGTAGTTGTTGTCACTGTATGATTGTGTCTATCTTGATTTTTTTTTTCTTACTATTTTCCCTCTGAGAATGTCCTGTCTGGCATCTGCTACCATTGCTCATGCGGTATAATATATGGACAGTCCTAGATCTCCCAACTTTGTTTAAAACACAAGTGATATATAGCAATAGCACCTAGACTTATATACCGCTTCACAGCGATTTACAGCCCTCTCTAAGTGGTTTACAGAGTCAGCATATTGCTCCCAAAAATCTGGGTCCTCATTTTACCAACCTCGGAAGGATGGAAAGCTGAGTGAATTGAACTGCTAAATTGCTGGCAATCTGCAGTCAGCAGAAGTAGCCTGCAATGCTGCAGTTTAATCACTAGACCACCATGGCTCTTATCTTGTGTATATCATTCCTTTACTGATATAAGACATGTATAGCTATGTCTTATTCTTATGTCTCCTAGTATAAAGGCAAGCAATTCAATCCAGCATAGTTTTGAAGGAAAAAAAATGTGAATATTTATGCATTGCAAAATAAATGTGGATTTTGTTACTCGATTGATTTATTGATTTGCAAGACTTACATGGCCATCTTTCTCATATGATGACTCTAGGTAGCTCACAGCAATCCATAAGGAGCATAGTTAACAACAAACTTCTCAGGCACCAGAACAGCCTCTATTCCAACCCAAAGTTTGGGGGAAGAGTGAGATGTTCTCAGATGGCTAAAAGGACAGAAGTCTTTTGGTTCGCAGGTTAAATCCAAAGGGCTGGAATGGCTCCTGACAAGGTGTGCCTCCGAAGTCCCAGATGTACTTTATTATCAAAATAAATTTGGATTTTTCTACTACGGTATTACCAAAAGAATGTCCCATAGTTTGAAATCTCTTGACAACTATGTTCTCTTGCTGAATTGAAGACTTTTTTCAGGTAAGCAACCTGGCATTTGAGGCCTTCCTGCTGATTCCCCATTCCCTCCACACCCCACACCCCCCAGCCTGGGAATTTGCTTCCACCACCACTTCCTAGAAGCAGCAGCAATGATTTTAGAGGTGAAATGGGCATGAAAACTTTATGAACAATCCTATAGGAGGCTTCATATAATTAGACAAACAAAGATGATTTCCCAAATTACTGATATCCATATTTAGGGGGCAAGAGTCCTGACCACACTCAGACTCATGAGAATGGTTCTGTCTAGGCCTACTATCATCACCTGCTCACTTCTTCAAACTCTCAAAAACAGTTGAGAGCTGTCCCAGCCACCTTACTTAACCTTGTCATGACTATCCATCAAAAACCTTTCAAATATCATACAAAATGTGCTTTACAAGTCACCTTTCCTCTCTGTCCCCTGTAGCATAATATAATTTCAGTGAGGGGCTGGAGGCAACTTCATTGATTGGATTGCAGTCCATCCCGAGGCTATCACCACGCTGTGAGCACATGCTGCTTTTATTCTATCAACATATGGTTAGCTCATTTTCTTGATGGTACCTCCTGCCTTTCTTTCTCCAGTTAATTAACTGTGATCCTGGGAGATAAAAATGCAACTTGGTATGCAGGCCGTCCAGCCACAATAGATAATGAAATGTTCATTGGGCATCTTGCTGTTAAGCATAATGTCCATGCTGAATTTGGACCACACATCATTCTTTGATTATATCAAAATCTGCTTCTTTGTGACTCATTCCTTTAACAGTCATCATTTCTACACTGCCAAAGGTATAACCTTTCTGAGTATTAAGCTGAAATTTCAAAAGGAGTCCAAGGCCATCCGTTCCATTGTTGTGGCTGGTTTTATAGTGAACAATTTCTCAGAGATATGAGTTGCTGCACTAGCAAAGAAGGTAACTAGGGATGTAGTCATAACTGTACACAATTCTCACATTTAAATCTATTGTGTCTTTTAAAGTGTTGTATATAATAAGAGGTAGTAATAATAATAATGAGAAGGCAGGCAGGAAATGGCTGAGATTCTGCATAAATGATAAAAGTTCTATAAAACCTGGATGGATGTCTAAAATATATATTACTCAAATGTTAGTCATGGAGTTTATGATGGAAGTGGCATGATAATGTGGTTTATTAAGCTTTTGGCTTAATGTACTGTGTACACCGAGTCAACTGGATTAACCCAACCAACTGGATTAAGCAAAGTATGGTTTACTTATCTAATTTACATAGTCCCCCATCTCGTTTATACTGGATGGATATTTGATATAATCTTTGTTCCCAGTCATAGCTTCTCAAGACTTGGGTCCTACTGAAACTGATGATGAAGAAGAAATCTATCTATCTATCTATCTATCTATCTATCTATCTATCTATCTATCTATCTATCTATCTATCTATCTATCT
>JANHFL010001757.1:29202-40254 GCA_032468155.1 Oxyrhabdium leporinum | reverse complement strand
TTGTATAACTGCAAACAATATGGGAAGTTTGGCTACAGGGGACTTTTTTTTTCCTTCGATCCTCTTTTCTTTGAGGATTCCCCCCCCCCCTATATTTCATGTTCTACCTCTCTCTCTACTGCTGCTTTACATACCCCGGCTGATCAAATCGAGCACAATAGAAGTGACTACTGTAGTGTCTGGATTCTTTCTAATGACTCTCTTGGGGGAAGACTAAATACTGACAACATATTGATCTCCTCTTCTCTGATGTCTGCTGAGATTGACTCTTGCTCTGAAATATGATAGAAGGGACCTCCGGCATCATTCCCCCCACGGAGCCATGTCAGACACAGAAGCATATTCACTCACCAGTGTCTCAGAATAGAGCATGGCTTATTCCTCAGCAAGTGGGATTGGCAATTATGTCTTTAGGGGTTATGATTAGCTTTCAATTTTTTTCCAAACTTTTCCAGATAGCTATTGGTAGTTGTTTTCCCCCAGCTCACCCACCTGCCAAAAACCCCATATACATTTGTCTGTGCATTTTCTAAAATCAAAGCGTATGCATCTTCTTTAATTCAATGTGGTTTGAAGCACAAGTTTTATAAATATTTGTTTCCCTGGTTTTTGTTTTTTTTTATTACTGTGGGTTAACTCGTCACGAGCGTATATTAATATATTTGCTAATCTCTGTGCTGGCTGCTGTTATTTTAAAGGGTGGAGAAATGTTCAAAGCACTCTCTTTTCTAGGCCCTTCATTTGCACATCTTTCACCTTAACTTTTTATAAGACTAAAAAAGAAAAAAATCCATTTATGTCATTTACCCAATCGTGCCATTTAAAGATTTAGCACAATCAGTACGCTCAAAGTATTTGCAAAGGCATGCCTTCATGTAATCCACTGGCTATCCACGACAATGTGGCTGGATGTATCCGATGAAACCAAAGAAACCAAGAAATTAACTTTATGTATATTTTTCCCCCCCTTGGCAATTTAGATGGGAAGGAAGAGCAGCTCCCTCTTCTGACCACTTGTAGCATTATAATTTTTTTTTACAGATGGACAGATTTTAAGGCTGGAAATGAATATGCACACATCTTCAAGATCTATGTGTTTTTCCCCACTCTCTCTTCTATTTCAACATAGTCATTTTAAAATGAGAAATCTTTTGCCAGAATTTGCATTTGCATTTTGAACACAGTCCATATGTTCCTTCAAGGTAGAAGCGACGAAAATGGCTATGATTTGCCATTGCTGTGATTGGAACCTAATGTACCATAACAGTAAAACTGTTAAATGCCACCGTATGTCACTTAGCAAATATACAGAAAGGTATCCACTCCATTATCATATCTCAGAATGGCACCGCCATTTGTCCTCTGGTGCATAAACTAACATTCAGTGAACTCAGATAACAATTAAAGCCCAAAAGCTGCTGCTGATTGCATGACTGTAAAAGACTAGCTGTTCACGGAACATCACGGTGTAGCTGTCGCAGAATTCCCTAGTAAAATGTTATAAGTCCAGCTGGTGCTCAGACTGCTAAAAGGAACACTTGGTCTATTCTTTTTTGTTGTTGTTGTTAATTCCCAGTTTTACCAGGTGCTGCTTTTTGCTGATTGAGTTTAAAATAATTGTAGAAGGGAAGCCTTGCAGTGACCAACACGAGCTCTTCTTTTCTTGATTTCTCCTTTGGACTTTAAGAAGGCTGAAGAGCACTGGGCTACATACCTGCTTTCCAGTCAGGAAAAAAGGGGGAAACACAGTGGGTGAGAATGTTTTAGAGGAAGATTTGTGTCTGGTGGGAGAGCAGGGAGGACGAATTTGCAGTAGAGCAGCCATCGGCTCAGCAGGCAACTGATGGTAAAAGACGAGCAGGCTTGGACTTCAGTAAGTCAAGAGCAATCAAGCTGAAATGGAAAGCAACCTCATTAGTCTGGCTGAAACATTGAGGGCCTCTAGTTAGCCAGCAGCTGGTAAAGCACTTCCTTTTCCTCACCCAGCACAGTCTGGAAAGCTGCAATGCCAATGCTTCAGCAGCAGTTTGGAACAGAAGCTGACAGCAAGAGAAACCCACTAATTTGAAGGTAGCTAAAGACTATTTTAAGTTTAGGCAGCACAGAAATGTCTGTAGGGCTGTTTAAGGAAAAGATGCCCAATAGGCTTAGATATGAGTATAAAAAGCTTCCTTGGCAGCACAAAGAATATAACAACAGCCTCATTGTTGGTAGTCTATATCAGGGATGTCAACTCATGTCATCACATTGTCACATGACGTATCACAGCTTTCCCCCCCCTTTGCTAAAGCAGGGGTGGGCATGGCCAGCACGTGACGCATCTGGCCCATGAGCCGCAAATTTGACACCCCTGGTCTATATCATTTCCAGAAAGAACTCTTTTGCAGTAATCTGGAAACAGGGATACTGAATTGTATGAACCTGACTTCTTTGACCAATTGTGGTGTCAATGCTCTGTTTTTCAGTGAAAAATTTTAGGGTACTTTGCAAATATGTACAAAAACTGAAATTATTTTGTATGTAGGAAACTGAGAGCTCGCCACCCACCCCAAAAAAGTAATCCTGATGGTGACTTGATGGGACTGAGTCTCTGATGAAAGGAAAAGACTGAGCAGGATCCCCAAGTATTGGTAGACTTTGGACATACCTGCTGAAAAGAGGGGCTGTCTTTCAAAATTAAGATGCTGCTTGCCTAGTGAATAGTAACACTTTTAGCATGACAATAACAGACGGTAGCACAAATAAGAAAGAGAGAAAAGCCCCACTCCTGACCAATTCTGGTACTTATCCTGCAGGATTCAGGCTGCCACTTCATGACAGCAGGAAAATGGCACTATTCTGCGATAGCAGCTATCTGTGAAATCACCTGCAATGCTAAGCTTATATCTGCAAAATGGTAGAAAAAGATTTAGAACATTCTTATCAGAAGAAGCTTCTTTGTTGTATAGCATAGACCCTTTTTCTCTTCTTTTTTAATTCCTGGTTTAGTCTTCCAAGACCCTGAAAGACATAGTATATAATTAAAATCATAATATGTCACGTCAACTTTATGCCAAGTATGTCTTCCCTCCCCTTTATGGTAGCCCACATTTTAGAGGCTAGATAAAAATTATCTTATTGCTTTTTCTACTGGTCACCAATGTTCGTGAGAACCACTATTACTTCCATCCCTGGCCACTAATAGAAATCTCATAATCTTTGCTTTGTTCTCATAGTTCTTGGTGGCTCTCATGTGCCGACTGTATAGAAGTTTATTACAGTTTTTCTGTCACAAAGAACCACTATATATATTCACCTTGTAATGAGAATTCCACCCAATGTTAATAGTAAGGCAGTAACAACTTTCCTCCTGTCCTTAGATGATTTTGTTATTATATATTCCTCCAATTTCTACAAGATTGGGCACGCTGGCCACATATAGCCTGAAATTGTTCTTGAGTCTCAGCAATAAGTGGATTAAAAATAAATGCTATACTTTCACTTCATCTTTATGCACTGACCTTTAGGATAAATAGTCAGCAGCTACAGTTTGTGTTCCTGGTTTTTACTCCATTTCACATGTAAAGGAAAGTAAATTGTGGACCATCTAACAAGATGATTGCCTACTTGTCCCCATTTATTTTGTGTCTAGTAATGCCATAAGGGTTTATGATCTGTATGTAACTTAACCATATGACCCTATTGATCAGTTCGTTATTTTTCAACAGTCTAGATGCAAGCAAGGACTTTTTAAAAAAAAACTAACAAAAGTATTCCTTTTCAGCCTCAATGAGTGTCCTTGATATACATACAACTGTTCCCCCCCCCCACCTATATTCTGGTCATGAAATGGAATAAGAACATCTCTCAGTCCATAATCTAAAGCATCTGTTGCTGCCATTATGGGTAACTATGTCAATGCGAGACTATTAACAATCAACCTGTTCATATTCTCAACATTTTTCTGTGGAGCCACTGTTCAATTCTGATTTATAATTCCTCTTAATAACTCACAAATGGACTCTACTACAGAGATGTAATTTTTGGAAAGCATTTTTCATGCTAAGAGGTAAGACACCCCTCTCCTCAACGGAAGGTGGCTAAATATCTGGATATCCCTAAGAGGAATTGCATCAAAAATTGTGGCAACAATATGAGGTTAGGCTTCAATCTCCAAATTGAGCAGGTATGATCCAGAAAGGAAAGTTCTATTTGCCTCGGCATACATACAGTATGTCCAGATTAGGTCTTAAACCTGCTGTTTTAATACAATTCGAACCGGACATCAAATTATTTCAAGTTCTTCTATTGTTTTCCAAACATTATCATATAATGTGAGTAACACTGCATCCCTTTTTGGTTGTAAGGATAATACACATTAAACAGTGCAAGGTAGGCCATAGGGCACATTTTTAAAATAAAAAGCACACCATGTGTAATAAACGCTGTAAGATCTCCATGGCTGTCATATAGCAGAAGCTGATGGTATATGCACTTTAAGGGTTGCAAACATCTTTACTCCATCTACTCTGCAAATGCTTCCTATAACACTTATTGCTCATGAGAAAATAGATAATGATAAATCATACTGGCCTTATTATTCTCACCCAGAGACAAATATTGTCATCTTTCCTTTTTGTCACTACTATAAATAGAACTAATTTCTATTTTATATATATATATAGAGAGAGAGCAAGAGTTTCAATGTCTATATAAACAGTGTGTTGTCTGGTTACAGTTAATTTGAGAAATAGTCATAATAATAATAATGTTCATTAGTAGTGATTATATAATAACAGTATTGTCTCCACATAATATTGATAATTGTTAACATATCATAATAAACCCTCATGCTAAAATTAAACCTTCTCTTATAGTTTTAAATGCTCTAACTTCTGTTTCTGTTAGTTAACCACTGATAAAACGAATCCCATCTTTCAAAATATTCCGTATCTTCCTTCTCTTTAATTTCAAGTGTTAATCTATCCATTTCTGCACATTATAGTATTTTTTTTTAATTATCTTCTTTTCTGTAAGGATCTCCACACCTTTCCAAGGTTGTGCAAATACAATTCTGACTGCTGTTAACACACGTAATATTAGATCCATAGTCCCTTTATTATATTTTTCTGGTATGATACCCAACAGAAATATTTCTGGTTTTAAATCTATATATTCCTTTATCATATTTTTCTTTCCAAATATGTAAATAGAACTCATTTCTGATGACATTTTGGCCACACTTTTTGCCACTTATTCAGTAAGTTCCTCCGATACGGCTTTTCTAAACATAAATGGTAATCACTGCAGATATGGTGGAATGTAGTCTGGATTCCCAGGAGGGAAGGGCTGCATTCCAGAGGAGCAAGAGACAGCAAAGTTGGGAGAAAGGTCAAGATAGTTCATCCCTAGAAGGTGTCAGAGTAGTTTTTTTAATGATGCAAGTAGTTGATTTAGCTTGGCAAGATTTTTGCCTATAGGTGAGGAACAATGAACGAAAATCCTTAGAAGTAACTCTGTATGTCCTTTTGGGTTTTGGGGTTGGCAATAGCTTCCTATTACACAGATACCACATTCAGCTTTATTTTAAGCTCGTGGATAAACCCCTGCTCCCTTATAGTTTCAATTGTTATTTATACTATAATAGTTTTTGACTGGCAAAGAACTACTCATCCATCCAGCAATCATGAAATTTAACACAGCAGTTATAATACATGTCTCCCAAGGTTTGGGATATTTCTTGGTGTGGTGTAAAATTCTGCTCCTATACCGCATAATTCAAAGATTTCTTCCAGATTCTGATAATATAGAAACTGCTGATCCAGTATCCAACATTACCTCTAGCTCTTTCAATGTAATCTCAGCAGTAGCATTTGTACTGCACATAATTTTCTCTGCAAGGGGAAATAAAAGCCAGTATTCTCCACACCACGCTCCAAACAGTCACATCTGATACTCTGACAACATGTGCCTGATGGTTAAATTGATTGCTATGACATACTTTAGCAAAGGGACCAATCCTTTTTAATATTATTTGAACTGGGTCAATTCCAGCAGTGCCTCCTTTATAATTAGCCAAAAGTTGAAATGACCCACATTTTTTTTTTAAAAAAAACCACCTTTTCCCACTTTTTGTTGAACCAATTTCTTTTTTCACTGCTACCATGTGATGTCAAACTGTTTGTATTTCAGTTTCTTTATCCAGCTTTATAATCTTGGCTATTGCCCTAAATATTTCAATTTGTGTTGCAATTAGTGTAGCCCTTTTAAAAACAAACAACAAGTGTTTCCCAATGCAAGACATACATGTGTTTTCCACTGAGTGATTTCTAATAATTTCATTCACTATTATTCCAAAATTACATGGTCCCATCAAATATCTCAGGGCAACAACATAATGTAGTATAGATTCTTCTTTTTTGTTACCTCTGTCACAATTTACAATGACTAGCTACCACATTCACCCTCTGGCACAAAGTAAGTCTGCTAATGCAGACTTATATTTATTATTTGTGAGAGGCAAGGTATAAAACATATACTGTCCTTCCTTCCTTAAACAATGAAGGAATATTGTTCACTTTCTTGCTTCTGAAGTCTCTTTGTCATCAACTGCCTGTAAATAGTTCTTGAGCACCTAGATCCAAACAGAAAAGATAACTGGGGCTTACCTGAAGAATAGCAGATGGTAGATTCATTGAAAGACAAGCCATCCTACCTTGTTGCCAATATTTTTAATCAACCAAACAGTAATAAGATTTGTAAACTCTTTGTTAGAAGCAGATTCCTTGTCAAATTGCAATCCCATCCTCCTTTGTGCTATCTTACTCTTACAAAAGATTAGATGAGCCACTGTGGCACAGTGGTTAGAGTGCAGTACTGCAGGGTACTTCTGCTGCCTGCTGGCTGCCTGTAATTTGGCAGTTCAAATCTCACCATGATCAAGGTTGACTCAGCCTTCCATCCTTTGGGGCAAGAAGGATGTGAAAGATTGCAAGGTGACTGGAAAACCAATGGGATAATTTTTTAGACATAAACCACCAAGATATAGGAGACAGATTTGTTAGCAGCACTTCTAACAAATAGCATAAACAGCAGCTCAGTCCAGACTTCAAAAAGTCTGGGAACAAAAGATTCAAAACGTTCAAAGGGAAAATTCACTAATAAAAGAAGGCTGGAACTTTCTATCACAGTTTCCAAGAATCTGTACTTCATCCATAACTCTTATGTTTTTAATTCCTCAGTGAAATTGGTGCGATTGTTGCCCCTAGATTTGTGTTCTATAGCATGTTTTTTTTTGACAAAGGTCAGTGAATATAGCACTTAAAACCTGGGAGGGGGGGGTGTTGGGTTGAGACCACACAGCTGTTCTCTGCATCTACTGCAGAATCAGAGAAAATAACGTGATTGCATGAAAAGGTGGCAGATAAGTTCAACATTTGCACATAAGTGCATTTTTAAAAATGGATTCAAAGCATTGTACTGAGTATTAGAAATGGACAGCAGACTGTCCATTTCCTAAATGGATTTCCCAAATCTGTTCGAAATGAGCACAGTGAGAGACCAACCTAATATCCAGGGCTTAAAAGTTTTAAACCAGTGAACCAATCTGCTATTAATCAGGAGGACAGTATTATTAAGTAGCAGAAACATATCACTGCATTGGCTTTAGCAAGGTCTGCCCCCTTAAAGTGGTTTTATAATGAGGAAAGGTAAAAAATGAACTGAAATATCCCTCCATTACAATTTTCATTGGGACATATTTTATTAAAAGTAGACTGTTATGTACCCAGCTGTTCAAAAATGAAGCACTTTCCCAGAATTAAATTCAGGAAGTATGATTCAGGGTGGCTTCTCCTCCCCTCCCCTTGAAGAGTTCCTGAATATGAGCAAAAGATCCTTTCCACAAAGGATAGCGTGCAAATATATCCTAAGTGCAATTATTCAGGGCTGAGCTAGCAAAAGTTTTACAACTATCAGAATAAGATTCGGATTCTGACACATTTGCAATTCATAACTGTGTATTAGATATAAAAAGATGTTTATTCAGCATCGGCATATAAAATAGGAGGATTTATTTTTCTACAAGAGCAATTTCCAAAGCAAACCAAGGAAAAAAAAAACCCCTAGTCGCATTTTTCATTTGAAGTTGACAAATCATCTGTACGATATTAAAGTTTTCAAGAGGAGCATCAATTTAATTTAAAATTACTCTAGCATAAAGATGGCCAAAACCCCAGTGCATTTTGCATAGATCTTGTGGCAGGCTTTCCTTTTCAAAGTTAGTTATGCAGCAAGCCACCCTACAAATTTTTCATCACACTTTGAAACATTTGTATAAAAATGTTCAGATGTGTGAACAACATCAGATCCTTTCTCTAACTTGCAAAGCTTCAGAGAATTGTGGGAAGAGTGCATAAGGAAAAAGCCCTTGCATGCATAATATGGCTGTGTAAACCTGCAGTTTAGAGACTGACTGAATTGTCAAGAAGAATCAGATACCTCCGAATAAATTTGATGACTTATCAAGGGTGACATGCGCTTGTTGGAATCGGCATGATTTTCTGAGTTGAATCAACCTGGCTCAGTTCAACTCAGAGCATGCAACTAAATCAGCTCACTTTTCTGAATCCAATCACTGTGATTTAAATAGGATCAGAACTGATCTGTAACCAATAATCTGCATTTACTGCATGTTCTCAGTAGAGAGGCAGATTCTCCTAGAATTTTTTTTTTTAACAGAATCCCTTTCATCTCGGATAGAATATATTCTTGTCAAATCTTCTACCAAAACATGGTCCCTTCTCCCCATTTCCCTTCATCCTGGGGTATCTAATAACAAAAAAGAACAACCCATTAATAAACATGGATAAAGTAGGAACTTTAAGCAACACTAAGCAATTGACCTCAATGGGAATGGTTCAGAGTTAGCAAACCTTTTCTCACACAGTGGACTGAAAATTTTCCTTAGCAGATCTGTCTCTTTAACCCCAATATATCCTCTACTAAACCACTTCTGCTCCCTCCCTTGGCCAACATTCTTATTGAACTGTCTTTGTATAGAATCTTATATAGAAGTACCTCTATTACATTTTTCTTAGTTCTCTCCTTTGTGGTTAGATTTCCAAATTGCTTCTCTTAGCTTTTTGTTTTCTTGGCCTGACAATTTTCCATTCAGCCTCAGAAAAATCCACCCAACATTTCCCTTTCAAGCGAAGCTTCTCAGGTTCCACACTGACTGAATTACCAATGAAAGTTTCACAATTCTTTGTCCAAAATCTCCCGTCTTTTCTTCTTTATCTCTTGCTTCCTAGTAGCTTTCTGACAAGAGGCTTTGAGCACCTTATTGATTCCAAATGTCTCTTTTTTCTTCCCTGTCATATACAAAAGTTGGTCTTACTCCACCCTTCCATTAAATGGCCTTTAAGGGCAAGGGCAGGTTAATCAATAATTCAGAGCCAGCAGATTTAGATAAAGCTACAGATCTCTTCCTCCCTAAATCTAGCCTTCTATCTGGTTAGTAGTTCTGAGGATCCCATTTCCTGCATCCTACCATTGATCTATTTAGTCTAACAACTTTAACCTTTCCGGCCTTCCATTAATTTTCCTGCAACCACTGGATGGAACACGCACGTGTGCAGACACATACATATGCCCATTCTATCAAATACTGTGAAGTGCAGGGCCATTGGAGACTGCTATTTTGCTCATTTGTTTTGCAAGCATTAGGCACATTTGTGGAGTGCTTGTAAAAAAAGGATCCAATTCGGCACAAAAAGCCCACACAAAGCCGTAATGCAAATGGCTCTAATTCCCTCATGTCATAGAAATGGAAGGGGGCTCTTTAGGCCATCGCGTCCAACCACCTGCCAATGGAGGAGCCAACTTTCAAGCATCCCTCTACTTGTGTTGTTTGTGGAAGAAAGTGAAGGGGCTCAAAGGAAAGGGACTAACTGCCTCTCTTGGTAATTGGTTTGATTGTCAAGATCCTTTTGCCATTAGGAAACTTTTCAGGTTAATATTCAACCAGGATCTGTCTACTTGCAATTTAATAGCATTATTCTGTATTTATGTTCTGATGTGACAGTTTTTTACTTATTTATTTATGGCATTTCTATAAACTGGATTCTATTTTATTTTGCTAAAAGCATTTCTGGTAGTTTGCAAAAAACAAAACAAAACACTGAACATAAAATCAATAAGAAACCATAAAAACACACCTGCTTCCCTCAGACTTGTCATCCAACAAGCAACTTCCATAGTTCCTTATTCATTAAAATTGAAATTATAAACTGACAATATTGTGCTTACAGTTATTTATCCAAATGGCGTTTTGGAATTCATAAAGGAGCATATACAGTGTAAGGTTAAAGTTCAGAATCAGGATATTGATTTAACAAGAGCAAAACTCAAATGCTGACTTTATCTGAAGAAGAAAAATAATAACTGTAACAAACATTAACGTTAATGTTAAAAATATTGATATGAGAATTTACTTCACACACACAGACACACACATACACCCCAATAAAAATTTATTTGAAATAACTATTCACTAATTTAGAAAGATATAACCGTGGGTATCTTAAGATGGAAGAAACTAAAATAGTCCTGGCTAGGAAGAATGGCAGATGCAAAAACAAATAGTCAGCCAAGGCTTAACTTTATTTTTGAAATTATTTCAGTAAGAACTTTTATAATATAATATAGTATTATATGTATTATGTAAAGTATATTAAGCGAGTTTTATAATTTAGATAACAAATTGAATTACCTGACCTTATGGCTAGGTTATCTCTCTTAAGGGAAAAAAAGATCCCCAGATGGCTTATATTTAATATTAAGGTTATCAATATTTATAAACTTTATAAACATATTTTATAAATATTTATAGATATAAATATTAACTTTAATATTAACTTTAGCTTGATATAAATTGAGCCAATCTGAAGAGCAAATTTGTTGGTTAAGGCACCAGGCTAGAAAGTGGCAGACTGTGAGTTCCAGTTCCATCTTAGGCAAGAACCCGCCTCACACAATGATTGTTGTGAGGAAAATAGGAGACAGATGTTATGT
>JANHFL010001756.1:198137-213218 GCA_032468155.1 Oxyrhabdium leporinum | reverse complement strand
TTTCGGCTTACAGCGTCTTGAAGCAGACGGATCCCAAAGGACCCGTCCTCGATCCAGGGTTCCCAACCCGGAAGTCCCCATTTTTCCATATTGAAGAATGGGTTTTGCTATAGAATTAACAGATTATTTAATTGATTTTATCTATTTATCAGAGTTGCACATTGCCATTTAACTTTTTGTCACTATGATGTTAAAAATTCAAACATTTAAAAATTGTTGTAGTTTTTACATGTATGCCGCTAGGTGGCAGTAAAAGAACTATTCTGTAGAAAATATATACTTTATAATTGTCAAGTACATCTATGAAATACCGTATCTAACTTGCCAAACTAATATTCCACAAAAAAATCAGAATAAGCAAGAGTTGGATGTTGCTATTTTCAATTTTTATTAATTATTTTCTTTTGTACAGTATCTTTAAAAATATTTTCTCTACTTTTATTGTTTATGGCAAAAGAGTATATTAGTCTGAATCACTGAATCAGTTCAAATCAGGTAATTTATTACTGAATGTATGGATATTTGGGCTGGTTTCTTTCAGTAGATTCCTGTTTTCTATTAAGTCAAACATGCCTTTTTATATTTTAGATATAGAAGTTACATTATTGTTACTATAACAGGATGTATCCTTTCCCCATTTTCACATAAGATAAAGTTAACTTTTGGTGGAATATATCTGTTTTAATTATTTCCTCTGTTGACATGTTCCCTCTAGAAGTCATTGTGCCATCTGCTGTCATTTTGTGGACTGGGAAATCATGATACTGATTTTAATAAGTTTATTTCAACTCTTGGCTTCACATCAGTAGATTACTACTCTAAACTCATTGAAAATGTGAGTATTTTGTATAATTTGGCAAAATGAATCTTCATTTACCCCTGATTTCGACACTGTAGAGAGGAGCTATCATCTTCTTCCAAGTTGTCAGGCATCTACAGTATTGGCAGTTGCCATTAATTCTCATGAACAACATAAAGTACTAATTCCTACCAGTTTATGAAATGGAGGAATGTGGCTGCTTTAACTTACAGCATAAAAGATCAGCCAGCAGTTCCTATCTAACAAAGAACTGGTTTGCTAAATATGTTTGATAATAGCTATCTCTTTGTAAAGAATATAATGGGAATGATTGTAGAGCAAGTTCTTTATTTCCACTCCAGTTTTTCTTGCCTAGAGGGCAATTTCTGTAGCCAAGATGAGAAAGGCCAAGACAAAGCAATGGGTGAAACCAGAATGAAAACCAAACTGGATTTAACGTAGTTTTAAACCATGCACAATTTTCCTATTTTCTATATATATAGTTAGCTTTTTATTATGCTTGTTTTCTGATGAACCAATTAAATATGTAAATACTGAAGATTGATGTAGCCCATCAAAACATATACTGTATTATTACATGATTAATAGACATAGTAATAGTGAAATTGGATGTAAATATTGCATCTAGGACTAATGATAAAAACTTGGAATGGATGTCTTCATAGAACACTGTTAGAACTAGAGTTTAAACAGAGAAAACAAAAGGTAGCTTTCATTCTTAGAAGAAAAAGCTATTTTTCTCTAGTTACCATAACAGTAAGTAAAGTATGCTTAAACACTTGGAATATTTCAGTCCTCCTTTTCAGTCAAACTTCGTTCCCAACCATTGGTTTATTTTAATTGGATTAAATTTATGGAAGCTTGCATATTTTGAATTGTTTCTTTGACATAAAATAAGTTGGGAGAAATTATTTTCATATTTTCAGTCCATAGGTCTCAACAAATAGATTGTTCATTCATCTGGAAGTGCAAACTCAACAGGGATAAAATATCACTGATGTAATCATTACTGGATGATTTTCTATATTATTTTAAGTTGTTAATTACATTTATTTAACAGATAGTCTCATCGTTAGTGACAGAACTCAGCAGAACCCAGGTTAATGGATTTAACACTCAACAAAAGTAGGTATTAATATTAGCAGAACTAAGTAATGAATGTGAATAAAGTTCTATGGAAAGATACTTAAGACTGAAACTTATTAACATTACATGGACATATTCCAAATTATGCATAAGCATAGTTTTATTGAGGAACACATTATTTATAGAAATGATCTATGTTACAAATAATGTAAAAATAGCTCAAAGAAAGTCCTGAAACTTCTTTGTGGTTCTAGATTTTTTTATCAATTTTTCCATTGAAAAGGTAGATATATCTGTCATCCTTTGGACTTTTCTTTATCTCCTGGTTTCAGATGGGTTGTCTGTCTTGATTATTTTTTTTAATATAGTAGTGCCTATGATGGCATATGGTCAGGACCCATACTTAAATGTTTTTAGAGTTGATGGTGGTATAGTACAAATGACCAGTATATGACCAAATTTTGGAGAATTTCAATAGTGTTTTTGACAGCAAGGCCGTCCATGGGAGTAAAAATAATAAAGATGGTGGCTACAATCCATTGGTTGAAGCCCTAGCCCTTTTCCATAAGCATTGACTGCCATCTTAACTGTTCCTTTTCAAAAATACTAGTTAAAAGACATTTTTAAAATAATATTAATATTAAACAATGTTGAGTGTTTACCCACCTCAAAATGGCAGATTTCAGCAACTGATCAAAAGTGGTTTGCAGAGTGGGAGGCGGCTTGGAGACTTAGGTTGCCATGTTTGCCATATAGAAACACCATGACATAATGCCTCCAGATATATTGGACTAACATTCTTATTTTTCCCTATTATGAATGTTTCTAGTTAGGTCAGCCTTCCACCAGCAGGAAAAGATTGAAGTTTAGAGCTCACTGCTAAATAACTTTATTGCAGTCATGAACCAGCCTTAAGTGAATTAGTATTCAAATATCGAAAATTTAATTAACGCTATCAAGGTAAATAAAAAAGGTGTATACAAGCAAAGCATTTTGTCTAAAAGATAGTATTAAATCGTAAAAATGCTAGGATGCTCAGGCTATGCATATAAGACAAAACAGAAGAGAGATTAAAATGAGCAATCCTAGCAATATAAACTTTAAAACAGCAACATTAAGTTCAAATACAAAAATACTGATAGATAAAACAATAAAATTATCAAAAAGGGAATGTATACACCAAAGCATAAAAAAAGGTTAAAAAGTAGCCAATCGTTAATGCTGAGCCTGAGCCAAAACTGGCGCTCTATACTCGGGCAGGCTCATTTGCTCTTAGTTAATCTGTTTGATTTTACACACTGCCACACAAAATCTGGCAGCCTTGTGAAGAGCTTAGTACGTAGTACTTGTTATGTGCTGTAGTTTGCCACTTTGTAAATAGAACTTCTTGACAATGTGTATTTAATGAACAATTTAAATATTTTTTAAAAAAGAATATTTATATACTGCCCAAACTCCCAGTGACTGGGCAGTTAAAATGTTTCTTCATCTATGTAAGAGGTATAATTTTGTTTCTGTAGCATCTCTTGTCGAGTAACGTCCATGTCTCTTCTCTGCGTACCTCTTATAACTCTGCCTGATATAAAACCACTTCTTGAAGCTCTCCTTAACTATCATGATCATGGACCACTAGAAGTGCTTCACTCTCAGTTTTTAGAAGCAATGAATGAGGCTATACTACGGTAAGTAGACTCCAAAATAAGAAGATTCTTGTCTGGTAACAAGAATGCTAATTCAATAACCCTCTCTGTTGAAAATTAATTTTATATATCTGTGCTGGACTAAGAATTTATTGTGATCTATTAATAGTTTATGGACAAGTTCTCAGACATGGGTTTTGCTTATTTTTTCATAAATTATCTTGATTATTCCTTCATTTGATGAGCTTTTGTGCATTCTGCATAATTGATATATATGTTGGAAATCTGTTTCTACAGATTGATTTCATTTTGTAAATTGAAAAAGAATGTGTTTTATTTATAAAATAACTTGTTTGCCACTGCTGTGATGGTTTTTGTAATGAGGATTCAGATGATACTTTTGAAAAATATCAGACTAACATAAAATATTAGTTTTATTCATATATTCAGTAGAGATAAGTGCCTTTTGGCCATTTACAGTAACTTACTGCATGTATTTTCTTTTTCCAGGAAAAAGTAGAAATCTATATCACGTACAATAAATAGCAAATTCACATTTTATTATAGATTTTGTTCAGAGTTAAATAGAGTTATTGTTTTGCACACCTATGTTTTAAGGGAAGTCTTCTTCAATCTAGGATATTCCAGGGTGTTAAGCTAAATGTAGCACTATTGGGATGATGTTAGTGTTTGGTGACATAATACCTGTACTTTTTTTATGCAGATGATGCTTTGTTGACTGAGAATCCAAATGTGTGCTTTGTATAACATTTCATACCTTGAAAGGGATTACTGTAGCATGATAGCTATACACACACACATATATCAAAAGTGTAGCATGCACACAGTAGATCGTATAGCAATAGCACTTAGATTTATATACCGCTTCACAGTGCTTTACAGCCCACTCTAAGCGGTTTACAGAGTTCAACGTATTGCCCCCAATAATCTGGTACTCATTTTACTGACCTCGGAAAGATGGAAGGCTGAGTCAATCTTGAGCCGGTGAGACACCATGTTAAATTGGGGGAAATCAAAATTCTAAATATGTAGAAATAAACTGTCTCTAATAGTAATGTTAGAGGAAGGGAAAACAAAGAAGACTTTGCCGGATAATGAACAGGAAAAGGTCATGAGGGGAAAAAACAGGAGTTTGCAGTAGTTATTCAAGTTTTAATAGTATGATGTTAATTCTGTGGAGAAAGAATGGATAGCTTTTAGACCATTGATACATCTTTTGTTCCATAGTAAGAAAAAAATTTAGAGCGCTTGTTTCTGGCCATACTTTGATTTTCTTACCAAGCAAAGTTTCCATTGTATTAATTGCTTAGCTCTTTGGTATGAATTTCATCTTTGTTTTGAAATGCTGAGAAGCAATGTGCGCCATAGTTTTCTTAAAGATTGATATTTTAAAATAGGATGATGTGAAGTCCAGTGGCTGTATAAATTTTATTCAAAAGCACCATATCATTCCTCCCAATTTGGAATGTAGTTCAAAAATATCACTTGTAGCAAAGGACACTAAAAGAACATTTCTCTTTGGACACGGAGGGAAAAATAGGAAGAAAGGCAAGAATTGCACAACACGTTAGTGAAATATATACAGAAATCTCAACTCCTTTTTTAATACAGGAAGAATATCTCATTGTCTGAAACTGCTGTCCTGCAATTATGGCTTCGGCACCTTCCTAGTCTGGAGAAGGCAATATTACAAAATATTGAACAATTAATATCCAGTCAAACAAAGTCAATGCAAGAGATGGCATGTGTGATAAAAGAGTCTTTATTGGTGAGTAAAGTCTGCTGCAAATATTGGAAACTCAATATATGTGGGCTTTAGAGCACCTATCACCTCTCCAGTCAATGTTGCAGTCTCCCATTATTATAATTTGCATCTTCTCTCCAGTTTTGTTGACCAATTTACATAAACTCTAGGGAGCTATGCTATTGAACATTGTGGCAATTTTAATCTAGGGATGCAGTTATTATTGGTAAAGATGTCGGGATACAATTCTCAATTGCATCTTACTTCAATTCTTAAGAATCCAGTGCCATTGTAAGTAAACCTTACAATAAACTTCAACAGAGAAAAGAAAACTTAAACCCTGGCTGGCTAATTCTGGAATTTAGTAGATATTGAGAGGCAGACACCAAAATCCAGTTCATCCAATTAAAGGAAAACAATGGAAAGGAGAATGGATTGGAAGTAAGGAATCTCTTATACTTTCTCAGTAAATTGATCTCCCCCTTCTTTTTCCCTTCATGGTTTTTCTCTTAGCAAGATTACTCTTGCTAATAGTTTAATAAACAGTTAAGTTGCCAAATGCTCTTCTATCTGAGTGCTCAAATGTACCATATGTGCTAAACCAATCATAAAACTTCCTTGGGAGAAGCAGCACAATTCTTTGCTTCTCAGTGCAAATAGCATTATAAACAATGAGCCTTATAACATCGAAGCAACTAGATTATTCTAAGTTCAGGTAGATCTTCCATTCTGCCTTAGACCCTACCTAAATACATATTTGAAGCACGATGCTTATAAAAATATCTAAATATTAAACATCAGGATTTGTCTCTCATATCTGGTGGGAGGACAGTCTACAGAAGAAAAATATTTTTTCATTATTATTATTATTATTATTATTATTATTATTATTATTATTATTATTATTATTATTATTATTATTATTATTATTATTTTAAAATTAAATTAAATTGTATAACTAAAGCAGCATGAATGTGATAAATTGTAATCATATCCAGAAAGACAGAATAGTAAGTCATTATTTTGACAAGTTTCTGTATTCTAAATTGAGAAGATGACATTGTATGTTGCTATACGGTCCAGATTCAATGATAAATAACAGTTGAATTAATTTTATATAGATATTTGTATATGTAATATATCTTTTCTTGTTAATTAGATGGGAGGTTATTACTTTTAACTTTTTAAATTACTAAAACATATTTAGGAATTGTTTTTCACTGTTTGATCACTATTTAATGTGCTTTCCTTCCTTTTATATGTCATCATTTTAACAAATAATGTAAAACAAAAAAAAACCCACAAAAACAAAGCTTATAATTGAAATTAAAATGATTTAATATGAAAACATGACTAAATAATTGATACTATGTAAATGTTTTAGAATGTATTTTCATTAAATTGCTTAAGTGATATAGCAAATGTTATTCCTTAGCATTTTGCACGATGCCACACTAAACAGTATTTCAAAGCAACAACTTTTCAAATCTATTCTTAGTAGTGAAACATTACTAGGTTCTATTATGGAAGAAATATAATACGCAACACTTTTAAGTTAGGGTTCTAAACGTAATTAAAATGTGATGGTCTAGTAGCTTTTGGTTTATACTGTGTGCTGCTATGTTTCCATCCTTTTGGAAAGAATGAAACTGATAATGAAAATTCTCTAGTTACCACAAACTGCAAAAAACTAATGGTAAGTGTCAGATATATTGCACATAGAACAACTAACCTATAAATATTAATTTTCCTGTGAGGAGTTGGTCACACTATATCTTTCAAGTGATTGACAGTGGACACTTAAAACAATGGTTTATTCACTTTGCATCGTGTGGATATCTTGCCAAAAACCAGGGAAAGGATGCAATTTTGTGCGTGATGCTGTGAACAGTTAATTTGGCGTGTCAGAGCCATTCACACAGATGCCTGTTCATAAGAATCGCAGCTATAACTGAATTGGGACTTCAAAAAAAAAGTTCTTTTAAACCCATAGTTCTGTGTACAATTGTGTTGGGTAAGCCTAATGACCATGTTTTGTAGCTACTAGACTGACTTTGCAATAACATAAAGAACTTGACTCTCAGGCCCACACATGCAGATAATAACTATTGAGTTAGCTTTTAGCTTGATTTCCCAGTTAATTTCTGTCTTTTAAGTACAAAAGGGCTATGTCTGGATTCACCAAACACCGTTATCTCCTGTTCCCTAGGGCTGTGAGAAAAATTAGATTCAGAAATTGCAACTTGAGAGAAAACCTGTGACAAATATGAATTGTACCATCTTTGGAATTATTTATTAATATTATTGTTGGGAATCAATTAGTGAATGATTAGTCAATTAGAGATAAAGTAGTAGCAGTAATAAAGGGTTAGGAAGAAATGTTTCCTTGTACCAGAATAACAAAGTCATACAATAACACAGTTGGAAGGGAACTTGAAAGTCTTCTAATCCAATTCCCTGCTTTAGCGGAAACCCTATACCATTTCAGACAAATGGTTGTCCAAACTCTTCTTAAAAACCCACAACTTCTGGAGGGAAATTGTTCCACCGATTCATGGTTCAAATTATCAGGACATTTCTCCTTAGTTCTACTTTGATTCCTTCCTTGATTGGTTTCCATCCGCTTCTTGTCCTGCCTTCAAGTGCTTTTCAAAGTAGGTTGACCCCCTCTTCTTTGGGAAAGCCCCTTAGATATTGGAACACTGATATCATGCTCCTAGTCCTTTTTTTCATACCCAATTCCTGCAACCATTCTTCATATGTTTTAGCTTCCAGCCCCTAATCATCTTTGTTGTTCTTTGCACTCTTTCCAGAGTCTCAACATCTTTTTTTTAATATTGTGGCGACCAAAACTGGATGCAGTATTCCAAGTGTGATCTTACCAAGGCATTATAAAGTGGTATTAACACTTCACGTGATCTTGATTCTATCTCTCTATTAATGCAGCCTAGGACTGTGCTGGCTTTTTTTGGCAGCTGCATCACACTGCTGGCTCATATTTAAAGATTGCCAATTAGGATTCTCAAGATCTCTCTCAAAGCTACCACTCTCCACCTTAATATTGCTGGAGAAAACCTTTAGAGCTGGCACATTTCCAAAAGGTCTTGGAATTTTAAAGGCATATTTATTAGGCAGATACAGGTAGTCCTCGACTTACAATCACAATTGTGCCCAAAATGTCTGCTGCTAAGTGAGACAGCTGTTAAGTGAATTTTGCCCCATTTTACAACCTTTCTTGTCACGGTTGTTAAATGAATCACTACAGTTAAGTTAGTTGTTAGGTGAACCTGGCTTCCCCGTTGACTTTGCTTGTCAGAAAGTTGCAAAAGGTGATCACAAGACCCCGGGACACTCCAACCATCATAAATATGAGTCAGTTGCCAAGCATCCAAACTGATCACGTGACCATGGGATGCTCCAACGGATATAAGTTTGAAATCCAGTCATAAGTCACTTTTTTCAGTGCCATTGTAAGTTTGAACATTCACTAAATGAACTGCTGTAAATCAAATATTACCTGTACCACAGTTACTGCGATGGCAATACTTCTGCTATTCAAAGTTCAGAGGTATTTACTGAAACATTTACCACTTTTGACTAGTCAATAAACTTGGCCATTCTTTCCCTCCTAATTCCAGTTTCTGGAGCAGAATTGATTGGGCATAATGCCATTACGCCTTCACAAAGGATGTTTGGAGATAGGAACAAAATCCTATATTTACTAGCTAATTATATCCCAGATGATCATGGGCATTTCTCGTGACTATTTGCTTGCACCTACAGTACATAAGAAGTAAAGGTGCTTTCTAGTTGATTCTGGTGACTACATCATTGCAATTGTCTTGATATTATTAAAAAATTGCTATTTTCCCATTATTATTTTTTTACTTCTCATTCTAGCTAGCAACTCAGATTTTCCCAGGTGGTCTCGTTACCCGTATCTAAATAAAAGGAAAGCCAGTCCTCTTCAACTTCTGAGATCAGCCAAAGTTGATGGAGTGCAAATAAGATTGGAGACTGACAAAAACAAGTAAAACAAAACCTCTCGGATTTTGAGGGGGTTTAAGTCAGTTTAAATACAGTCAGATTTTGGCTGCTTTTGAACTATAGTCCACTAATTCATTCTATATTGCTAAGGCAATTTTCTGCTTTCAGTTTAGCCTATTCAGGATAATATTCTTAGCCAAAGTCTTTAGTCTTTTTTTGTTAGAGCCTAAATGGCAGCAAGGCTTAAGTTCTTTTAAAGGAATGTTATAAAATGCCAAAAATTGCATGAGAAAACTTCAGTTAATCACATATAGAATTGCTAGATTCAAGTTCTAAAGCATATCATATTTTCAGAGCACATAAATTGTAAAACTGTTCAGAGATAGCTTCCAGATAATTATTAAATCACTAAGTTTGGTTTTGCTCAGACACTCATGTTCTAATTACACAGGAACAATTAAATAGCTTGTTTCCAGAAACAGTAATTTATTTTAAAATGTCCAATGACCTTCATATCTAAACAGGATTTGAATTGCCATTTCTTTTTGTGCTGCAATTACTTGGGGTTTTTTCCCCTCATTGTGTTGAATTCCAGCATTCTTTTATGTTTTTAAGAAATGCTACTCTTCTTGCAATAAAACATTAGAAAGGAGGACAATTAGCACTGTTAGGAAAGTCTTGAAGACTGGTAAATAAAATTGTATACTCTATTTTAAAAATACTTATCCTCGATGACCTGAAAATCAAATCATGTGTCTTCTCCTTTTTACACATATGTATAACAGCAATTTGTAGAATGAATACTTTTTTTGACTAAGTATATTCCATCTATCCTTTTTGAAATGATAAAAAAAATGATTAAAAAAAACCAAACACCTTTTAAATTGTACATACAAATATGAGGAAATAAAATAGCTGTGAATTCCTATGAACACTAGGTGGCACAAGTTTAATATGACAAAATAGTATGGCAGAAAATTAAAGGCACAGAAAAAGGCACCTTCTAGTCCTTCCAGTATGATGGTGGCATTTAAGAAAAAATGCACCAATTTTTTAGAATAATAAGGATGCTCTTCTAACATGCATTACAATATGATAAACATATCCAGGAAACCTATAGTTTTATCTGTTATTCATGTTGAAGTATTTTCTAGCGAAACATAAAAAGTTTTTATCCTACATCTAAAGCAACATTATCTTAAAACTAATATTTTAGAAGAATTGTTTTTAATAAAATCCTTACAAGAAACTAAATATTAGCAGCACCAACCAGGTGAATTGTATGTTGTAAATGTCACTATCTTCATGTTGACATTTGGGAGCCATAATTAAGTTAAAATTATTCTTCTTTGTGCAAAAAGAGAAATTCATCCTCTTCCTGTATGGATGAAGGAATGAATTATTCTATTCTGCACATTTTATCCTTCCATGTTTTTCTCCATTTTGACCCACGTGGAAAAGGAGCACTTTATTTCTGGAAAATATGAGAAATAAAGGATAGAGTTGCTCTCTATATGATTCCATATGAAAGGAAGTGAAGTGCTTTGTCAGGAAAAGGAGGAATTTCGGTGGACCCTATTTTAGGAGAAAAATAGGGTAATGAAATTATAAGGAAGTAGACAAATCAGGATTTTACTTGCAAAGTTGGGATTTCTGTCTCCCTTTCTTCTGGGTCTTTATGCTTTCCCACTTTTAGTTTTAGCTTAGCTTCGGTTTTCCACAACTTCAAAAGGAGGTTTTCAATGCTGAATAAAAATAACAACAAACTTTTTCTTCAAAAGTAATTATAACATAATAAAACCAATGAGATTCAACTCATAAGATGTTATTAAGTGAGGAAACCATAAAAAAACTTGTAATATGAATACTAGAAAAAGATTTTATAGGAAATGTGATAAATTTAGTTTGGCTGTATTCAGCCTTAGATTTTGCTGTGAGACACAAGATAATTGGTAATGCTTTCAAAAAAGGAAGAAAATGATATGGAGCAATGGAATCTCATCCATGTAAATATGGCAATCCCATCCTATAAAGTAATTCAGAATACAAAAAAATTAAAGCAGGAATCCCATTTTTATTGTACATAAAATGCTGTAATTAAGCTAACAAAATCAGGTACTCATCAAATAGGAGGAGCCTAATCATGCTTTAGAAAACAGCGATATTGGTTTCATAGTAACACTTCCATTTAAAACTAGTCTCCTAAAAAATAGAAAATGGAAATTGCTGGGGCAGTGTACATCTAATGAAGGTGATCTTAGACGGCTTGCTAATTTTGCTTAGCCTTCCTTACAAGGCTAGAAGAGGGAAACTACTGTATGGGTTATCTTAACTTCAACTTTGCAAAGTCTTGTTTAGTCTCTAGTGGAACAGAGTCAAGCAACGCATGTATGCAGTCTCTGCATCCCATGTCTTTGTATATATCCTCTCAACCCTTTAAACAACGAAGTTCAAAAGGTACTTTTCCATAAATTTACTTGAATGCACTTAGAAACTTCCTTTAGGCATCATTGCTAAACATGATGAGTAGGGATTTTAACACCTCATGATGATTAACTTTCATCCAGTTTTTCTACTTTTTTAGAAAAACACCTGAACAAAACTACTTACTTTGTATATCCATTAACATTATACTCTTGCTTAACAGTGGTATCTTGGACTGCCTGAACTGCTATCACTAAACACAGTCACATGACATTGTGCTTTACAACCACACCACTTAGCAACTCTGTCCCAATTTCCTTCGTAAGCCAAGAATTACCTCTAGATAATTTTTCTTTTTAAAAAAATCATTGTTCCCTTGTCGTAAATAATTGTTTTATTATGGCGAGTGATAGACACCCACCTCTCCTTCTCAATATTTGTTGTGTAGCTTGGATGGCAGGTCCCAATCTGCATGGATCACTGTCCCATTTAGGCTTATAGCCCTAACATTAAAGAAAGAAAGAAAGATGGTTTATTCCAATTTCTCACTTTTTTCTATGAATTTGGCATCGAGTTCTGCTCTAGTGGAACACAAAACATTGATGTCCTTTAATATCTAATTCAATTGGAGCATAGTTCATAATAAAATAAACATTTTGAATGGGGTTGTTTTATGCTAAACACATTTCTCATATTTTATGTGTGTACTTAGTAAAATATATTTGATTATTATTACTGCCAGCTTCATTTGCCTTTTAAAGTCGCTATTTGGGAGAAAAAATATTTTTTTATTTTTTTATTTTTATTTTGATTTTTTGACCTAACCTGATGACAATTCATTTTTCTTCTTATTGTTGAAAACATGACTTTTTTCCCCTACAAGATTCTAAATTACTCAATATTTTTTTTGCAGCACCGAGCTGCATGTCATCCAGCTGTCTTCAGAACTGTTGATGAAATTTTCAAGTAAGTTTGCATGTAATTTATGTGGGAGGAAGGACTACTTAAAATGATTAGGTCATATACAGTTGATTGAATATGATAGATACATACTTGATAGAATGAATTATTACATGTTAAGATGTGTATATATGTGTATATGTATAGGCATATGGATATGGATATCTTTAATATATCTTAACCTGAAGCCATTACTGTCTACATGATGGCCTTTTTAAATTAATTTCTGCAATGGTTCTTTTTCACAAAACTGCTTCATATTCTTTAATAACATAGTTTTTTGGGATTAACTTAATCTTATATTCTGCTATTATTTACATAAAGATACAATGTAAACAATTGAATTTAATTGCACCAGGGTGGCCTGGTTTCATTCAGAAACCAAGCAGGATCTGAGCTAATAGGACTTAGGTGGAAAACTAAGAGTTGAAGACTAGACTGGATTATTTTAAACATAATCCCCCAAAAAGGGACTGACAGACAACTTCACAATATTTCAGAGAAAATTGCATTGATGTGTTTCTAATCTCAGTGGGAATCAAATTGTATGCAAAGGTGAATTTATATTACTTATAATTAAAATAATGAGAATCTGAAACAAATGACTAATTCTGTAGTGCAAAGAAAAATTGCTTTTAGTTATTTATCTCTCTATGTAAATTACATAAGGTGTATAGCTGAAGAGAGCTGATTTATTATCAGAGACTTCCATAATCCCATTCCCTAAATTATTTTGATGGAATGCTCTTCCTTTGCAATTAATTTATTTTGAGGGGTTAAGGCACCTCTTATTGATCATTAGACTCTGACTCTTAAACCCTGAATGAGTAGATTAGAAGCAGATCATCTTCTGAGTAAAGGTACACCATATAGAATGTTGATAGCAGCCATTTTTGGGGATTGAGGATTAGAAATGCAAATTCGTGTTCAGAAAACATGAAAATATCTATTCTTGCCCCCTCCCTCTGTTATATTCACTTAATGGTTACTTCCACTAGAAACAGTCCTTTTTCTTTCCCTAGCATGCACAGTTACAGAATTGGAAAGACTGGTAAATTAGTGAGACTGGTAAAACAGAGTTTATCCAAGACTTTCATCGTTTCTATATGAAATGCTGATGCAGATTTGTGGAACTGCACATCAAAACATACTTATTGACTCATTAAATTAATTACACTTCCAGCTTCCAAAGCCAGCAGTCTATCTAAAATATCGGGGATTAAGAGAAATGAAAGAATATTGTAATGGAATGCACAGAAATGTTTTCTATTGCCATTTTCACCATTTGTTTAATTTTACAGACATACTCTAGTGTGAGATTTTGTAAACTAACTGTGTACTTCAATTATAGTAGATCATATTGTTTGCTGTTGAAAAGCAATGTTCCAACATTATCAGAAGGATTTCTTCTAACAGCAGTAATAGACAGATTTTTAATATAGTCATATTCAAGGGGAAGCAAAGTGAAGATGGGGTTTTCTTCACTTCCCAAACAGTCTAAAAGCTAGATGAGTTAGGTGCAAAGGTTGAGGCATAGGAAGAACGTTCTTGTTTGGGTATTTTTTTGCCTTCTTCTCTCAATTAATATGTGATTGGCACACTCATAATCTGACCTGTCGTAATTAAACTTTTCACTGCTCAGGAATGCACTGCTGGAAACTGATGGAGCTCAAGAAATAATAACTGTAATGCAGGTGTTTACACAATGCTTTGTTCAAGCTTACTATGAGAATAATAAGCAGGTTAGTCAAGTTGCTTTTTCATTATTTTTAAAAAATGAAATGCTTCAAATTTTATGGCAAAAGAACCATTTTGAAGTTCAGATTGGTGGATAACAATCCAAATAATACCTTTAGACTGCAGTAAACCATTTCAGAATTTTAAATAATATCAAATTTAAATTAGATACAAGCCAATAAATATCTCCCAATCTGCATGTTACTTAGCTAACATCAACATTCACTACATATTTCAGTGCAGATGTAATTGAGTATGGTATGGAAACTTTACATGCATCTTTATAACTTACTGGTCCATCATCTAGGATAAAACACAGCTATTTGTTTTAATATGAAGTAAGACATTTGTTTTTTAATTCAGATGGCCTTTTCTGTTATTTTGATTTACCTAATGAAAAATTAAATCACCTCATTGATTAATAGCTAACCTGATTTGGCATAAAACTGTCCTTTGGTTTGTATTACTATCATTAATAACTTTGCAATTGCTCCTATTTTGCTTTAGTGAGTTAAAGTAGTTGTGAAAATTTAAGTTTGGGCCACACAAATACTTCAAAATTTCCTCTGCTCAAAAATTTCTTTTAGTACCGTGTTTCTCACAAAACACGACCCACCCCAATAATAAGCCCAACCCTACTTTTTGGGGGATGGGCCTAATTT
>JANHFL010001756.1:180548-193206 GCA_032468155.1 Oxyrhabdium leporinum | reverse complement strand
ATATTAATCCAATATACCTCAGAATATTGCCCCCACAATCCGGGTCCTCATTTTACCTACCTCGGAAGGATGGAAGAGATGGCCTAACAAAAGTATCCATAGTCCCTTGGCATGTATAAGATCCATGAAGATTTGTATTCAGCCAACTATATCCCTGATGGTTCTTAATTCTAAATTATTTAATGAGAAGATTTTATGGCTTTTGAGAATCTCATTGTGTGACCATGTGTTTGAAACTTTGAGCATTAACAATAAGACAGTAGTTCTATAATGATCACTAATAGTGAAAACAGGTTAACCTTATATATCATATGTTCTCGTCAAATTTAATATCAATCATGATAAAGGAACTACTGGCTCTTTCTGATATTCTTATTTGATTTATTGCCAAATACTTTTTAATATAAAGATGGGTGCTATTAATATAAATATTATATTAAATAATTTTAATATAATAAAAGGGGGTGCTATTGTTTCAGCGATATTACTGAACTTTATCCTACCCTTAAGATGGCTTATTTTAAAATAAGTAAAATGTCATTTAGTTCAAGTAGTCTTGGGTTACAAGAGCCAATGGGACAAGAACTGTTGTTGCTAAATGATGCAGATATAAAGTGCCACGTAACATGACCACATTACTTGGTTATGGCAATCCCAATTATTATCATAACTCCAAGACAATGCAGGTTATTTAAGTGAGGACCTCATGTGACTGTGACATTGGAAGAAAGAGGAGTACCAGAGAAGCAAGGCAGCAAGTAGGAGAGGTGGGTGCAGGAGGTAGGTGTTAGGGATCACAGATGGATAGTTATTATCACACCACTGAGAAGGAAAGAGAAAGGCAAGAATTCTCTGCATGCCATTCCTGGGTGGGACTGTCCTCCCACTGAGTAGCAAGCTGGGGATGTTTCTGTGGTGCCTCCCCTGCACATGGCCGAATACCTGGTAGTAATTCCTGGTGGTTATTCGATTATAGGCTTCCTGCCCAGCAAGTTAGGAGGCCTTGCACCATAGTTCTCGAGATCAGCCAGAATTGGTGGGCCCAGCAAAGCCAAAGAAGATGACAAATATCTGCTGGGGGAAGTGATGGGAGGAGGCACTATAAATGCCAGCTGGCTAACATTGATCATATGATCACAGAGGTGCTGCAATGGCCAGAATTTTGAGGATCCGTGTTTTTCAGCACCATTGTAACATTGACTAGTAATCAAACAAACAGATGTAACTCAAGAACTACTTGTCCTGCATTCTACTATACAACTGAAACACTGCTCTAAAGCA
This sequence comes from Oxyrhabdium leporinum, assembly GCA_032468155.1. Taxonomy (NCBI): domain Eukaryota; kingdom Metazoa; phylum Chordata; class Lepidosauria; order Squamata; family Cyclocoridae; genus Oxyrhabdium; species Oxyrhabdium leporinum. The sequence goes on along the minus strand of JANHFL010001756.1, from coordinate 191,925 downwards.
GAGTATTTGTCTTTCTCCTTCTTTTTATCTCCTAAATTCTTGTTAAAACATTCTCGTTAGTTTTGTCTCTTCACATTTCTCAGAGAGCTGACAATTGGGTGGTCCATTGGCTCAATGCCAGAGAACAGTTAAGTCAGTCAAGTTGCTATGAGCAATTTTCAGGTGATCTATGTAGTAATGACAATTGAACATTCCAGTGCTTCTCTCAAGGATAGTTTACACAACAGTTATTAATATTTATGTTTTGATTGCCCTTCTATGCTTCATATACAGTAGAATATGCATAGAAAAGTCTCCTTGGATGGGAACAGCTTTACTGAAATATAGTACTAAATATATAATTGTGAAAGAATCTAAGGTGGTCTTTGGCTGGTGGAAAATAGCACAACAGTTGGCACCACAAAATATTTGTAGCTTCCTTTACTTCCCAAGTCCCCTTTCATTAAATTATTGTCAGGGTTTTGTTTGCACCTTTAATTTCTGTAACTGCTCATGTCCTAACTTAACGTTTTACAGTAAATAGTTCCCATCCCACATTTCTTTTTCTATAGTTGCAACACAGATGCCTAAGAAATTAAGGATAAAAGGGTTTACAAAAAAAACAATGTCTGCAGCAGTTTCCACAAAGAAAAAGAATATATTTAATCCTTGAGCATGCTAAAAAAATGAAACTGCCATGAAACATATGAAACTTTATAGAAGATTAAGTTTAGAAATGAATTTCTGTGTAAATTACTGGATATGGAAACTATCCTGAGCTAAAAGTTAAATCTGTATATATTTACATTATCTGAATACTTTATATCAAGCATTTCAGATATGGTTTATAGCAAGACTACTTCGATTTGTTACTTAGTATAAGACCACAACAATTCTATTTAAATGTCATACAAAATAAGTTTCAGAAAATTTATCTTTGAAAGAAACGAGATAAATTGTCACTGGTTTTTATGATCTGACTGCTTGCTTATTATTGTTGTTTTCTACATAGCATTTTATAGATAAAATAAAGAATATGTATTCCATCTTCAATACCATTGTTAATTTTTATCCTATCTATTAATGTTGGTTTCCCTTGTCCCATTTGGAGAATGTGGGCCAGCATTATCAGGGAACTGAAACTTATGTGTGTATTTAAGCCTTTCTCTTCTAGGTTTCTAGAAACATTGGTATTATGAATAATTGGTATGATAATTGAGTGAACCATGATTATTTCTGAGCATCACGGCTGTATTCTATCCTGTGTGAGAAGGCTAGCTGATTGGAAAGAAGCAGATATTCAAGAAGGCTGATCCATGGCCTTGGTCTTGCTGCCAGATCTAAATGTATTTTGCCCACTAATGCAAATTTCAAATTGAATCTAGCTGGTTTCTGTTACATCCTTCAGAAGTTCAAGGAACCACTGCTGGCTACTTCCTTTTTCTGGATAACTTGGAATAATCTTATTTCTTGAGAAAAGTAGGTTGCAAAAAAGCAGAGGGCTACAGTGTAGATTTCAGCCACTATAATCTCTAGTTCGAGCTGGCTTGCATGCCTAAGGCAGGACTAGAACACATAGCCTCCTGGTTTCTAGCCTTGTGTCTTAACCACTATACCAAGCTGGGTCTTGTAAGTCGGTTAAGGGCTGACACCAGCTGCCTTTGGGAGTTTGGGTTTGCCTGTTTTGATTGTCATTTTTATTTAACAAATGTTATTATTGTGTTTTTATGTTATAAGTCATGAAGAATTTGTATTAGATAGTGGCAAGGATAAATATGTTATATATGTAAATATTTGATTTGGGGCACAATTCGTACAATACTATGTAGTGATTAACAATAGAAAAGGAGTGGATTGTGTATTTAAAAATAACTTTGAGATAAAGACATTTAAACAGGAGATTTGCATATTGCTTTTTATTTCTTTTCTATCCCTGACATGGCTTTTATGTAGTAAATATTTCAAGTTATATCTGACCAATAATTTACTTTAATGCACAGACCATCAAATTTTGGTTCCAGAAGCTATTTGTTCTGGCTGTTTGAAGAGGTAAAAAGATGGGGAGGGAAACTTTTGACCACAGTTCTAGGAGGAAGCCAAATGCTTGAATTCCTATCAGAATTTTTTTTATCAGAAGAGGTCAGATTGCATGGAGTTTAATTGATTTGTAGTTGTAGTATTGTGGTGAGCCCTCAAAGAACCTTCTGTTCTTTTTCCCACATTATAAGAATCTGCCTTCATTCTGCTCTGTGGATTTTGCCACTTCCTTTTATTACCCCCGTTCCCACCCACCCCCAAAGTCAAATTCTGGATCACGGCCTGCAGTGCTTTAGTTTTTCAAGGCTAAAGAAACAATTTTTAAAAATCTTTTGTGTCTTTCCTCTTCTGGCCCACAGTCTCCTTCCCTTTCCCACTCCGTTATTTCCCGTTACCAGCCTAGGAATCCAGTCTGTATTTTTCTGCAAATTTCATGAAATGAATATGACTTTTATTCTTTGGCTAACCCTTTATTCCTTCCAATTATTGTCAACAGGTAGAAGCTAGATCTGTATGTGACTATCTGACAAGCCTCTCAAGGAGGCCAACTATTTCTGTTGCAGACCTACAAACTTTATTCAGCAGCAGAACCACTGTAACTGCAACTAAACATATTGTTACGCATCTGATTATCAGCTTTGTGCTATTTACTCCTAATGGACACACCATAGCCAGAGAATTGATCGCCTACGTAAGTTTTATTTTTCCCTAATAGAATAATATTACAATTCCCGTACTGAAAAAATAAGTCATTTATATGTCTCAATTTTTCCACATGGTACTTTCTTGATGTGTTTGCCTATACCTCCCATCACTCGAGATAGTAATCATAGATCAGAAATGGGAATTGTAGTCTGATCTAGCAATTTGAAACAATTAACTAGTTTTGACTAAATGGACAACAGTCATATGTTTTTTTTTCCCAACCTTCACTGGATTTAGTTTAATAACGTCCTGTGCTTAGCCACGTTTTACTGCTGCTCAGCTCTTGAAAATATTTAGCAGAAGATCCTCTTTGTAGAGTAATTCTGGTTCCCTCCAGACTGGGCAAAACAGAAACTAGTCAGCAACAAACACTTCTGCACCTTTTCCCCGTTTTGAGTCCTTTTTTGAATGAATGAGCTTTTAGTATTTTTTGTTTTCTGTTTTGGTCTGTGAACTATCTAGCATGCTAGAGAGCAAAAAAATGTTTGCCTGGACCAGGAGATAGTATTTTGATTTTTGATTTTAGTTTTTTAAATTTAATTTCTCCCCCCCCCCCCAACTTCTTTCAGATTCTAGCTGAAAACGATGAAATCCCACAAGTAACTGGACTTCTTACCCATATCTCAAATACAGCTAGCCAACTGGGAGTGAAATATCAATGCTCTGTAAAGCTAGCAAACGATCTGCTCCAAGAATTCCGATATGGTGCTTAGTACTTATTCAGAATTGTGGAATAGAAAGAGAGAAGGTACCTGTTTTCCAATTGGGCATTTTCTGAAAGAGTCTGGGAGACAAGTCTGTTATTTGTAAGCTGTATATTATGACGTTCATGTGATTTTTCTGCATTTGCAGAAGTATCTTCAAAGTTACTCAAAAGTGCATTGTAAAGCTGTTTTGTCTTTGTGAGAAAATAGTTTAAAAGTAGCACGCTTTATTGATGCCGTCATTTACAATCTAATCAAACAGCTTATTTCTGCTACACCACTTAGTGGCATCTCAGCCCCATTACAAACACATGATTATTAGTCCTTTTTGAACTAAATGTTTCCATTAGATCAGTGACCAAACACCTACTTCTGTTTCTTCTAACTTGTTTTTCTTCAACAGGAAACAAATATCATATTTTGTTAAAGTGGCATTAGTCAGCAAATGTATTTTCCTTTCCTGGGGCTAGATGGACCACAGACCTCTCCTGAGCTGCAGACTTTGAGCCCTGCCAAGGAAAGATTTGTGCAATTTAAAAATTGATTATTATTTTTTAATCCTCCTTTCGTAGCAGAACTGTCTAACAAGCTGCTATTAAAAGTTTGTATTTTCAAGGATAAAAAGTCATAATGTCTCCCAATTTGCAACTTAAGAATCTCATCTCAATCTCATAAATAGAAGGCTTGTTTGGAAACCTCTCACATTTTTTAATAATGCACAAGAAGAACATACTTCCTGGAAACTACGCATTTGGAGTTTTAGAAGTTTCCTTTAAGGCTTCTAATTTAAATCTCCTCCCACATAGGAATAATTGAGTTCTTATGCCAACATGTTTTTTGAGGGATAGGATGATTTCCAAAGACAAGCAGGAGAAAAAGTGTAGCCACAAAGATTAGACAACGATAAATGATTAACATGAGCTACATCAGGATTTGATTGCTGAGCTGTATATATAAAATCTGGCCATTCTTCCCCCTGCACTATGTAACTGGTGTCTGAAGTATGATGTTCTGGATCTCCTAATTTATATAAAGCCTTAATGTTTTCGATTCTGCCAACTAGCCCTTTAAACCTAGGAAAAATTATGAAATACAGGGATTTCTTTGCCCCTTAGGCTATGTAACATATTTGCCAAATTAGGATCTGCTCCTCTCACTCCTGGAAATAAATAATGTGACTCTTGTAGAATTGCACGACGGTGATCATTCTACAATTAATCCTTCAACTTGCAACCATTCAAAATTATGATGACGCTGGAGAAAGAAGCTTAGGAATGGTCCCTGCCATTACGATTGTTGCAGCATCCCCACGCTCACGTGATTAACATTCAAGCACTTGGCAACCAGCATATATTTACAATAGGATCACATGATTGTCATTTGCAACTTTCCCAGCTGGCTTCAGACAGTCAATAGGGGAAACCAGATTTGCTTAATGACCATGTGATTCGCTTTACAACTGTAGCAAAAAAGTTTGTATAATCGGATGCAATTCACTTAACAACCCCAACGTGTAACAGCCAAAGTTCCCATCCCAAATGTGGTCCAGGACTACTTATAGTGTATTTCAACATCATCTCCTAGAGATCATTCATTTCAAAGTACTGATTATAACAGTCTTTTTTTTCTTCCATTTTAGAAAATACTATTTTTTGGAGCAATACTTGTGGACCTTTCCCAGATCGCTAAACGACAATTTTTGGATTGCCGTTTTAAAGAAAGTTAGAAAAACAGCCTGCTAGGAGGTACCTCAGGTGCTCCTAATTCAGAACTGCATATGTGCTGTTTCCTACCAAGCTGTCTAATGCTTGAAAATTTGACACTCCCCCCCACCTTTTTTTTTAAAGGCATGTTCATAGTTGTATTTTAAATGCTATCTTAACATTGATTCTGGGAATTTGCACAGGGGTGGTCCATTTAATACCAAATGCCAGAACAGTTTCCCTTGCTTTTTCTGGCTGTATTCCTTCAACCGACTGTCTGAGTCTATAAAAGGTGTTAAAAGCCCCTGAGCTGCTTTCTGAAGGGCTTAAGTATACTCAAACTGACTAGGCCCTTTTAATGGCTAGCATTCTACAGACACCACAACTGTGACTGAAGCCTTGCATCCCCATTGCCATCCTGCCAACCCACAAGCAACCTAACAGACTTTCAATTGGCAAGCAGCAATCCTTCAGTAGTTGATTTGTCCCTAGACTGTCATTTTGTTTTAAGCAATAATACAGTATAGAGAGAAGAAATTGTTTTATTAACAGTTAAAGGTTTGGCTTTTCCACGTTATGCCTCTCTTATAGTTTTCTTATAATCATAGTTCTCTTTAATTGGCTAATGAGAAATAATGACCAGGCTCAAATTAGCCTACTTTGTATATGTTACATGAAGACCCAGTTCTCTGAAGAAGGCTCTAATACTGGGAAAGGTGGAACCAGCAGCAAAGTGGATGGACTGAGTTACAGTGGCAATGAGTATATCTGTTGGAAAACCTGAAGCACCAGATTAGGGACAGATTGTCATTGGGAAAATCTAGATATGCGGTTCTAAGAGTTGATACCAACTCTATAATCAACCTATCAGACTGTCTTGGGCTCTTTTTGGGTGGAAGAACACTATAGAAATAAAATCATCACAGCATGAGAAGAACCGAGGAAAACTTAATGTCTGCACTCTTATATGTTCCTGCATATAATCCTGCATTTGGATTAAGAACGTGTGCATTGTCACTCATCTTCCATGCATTAAGTCAGAAACACAGGTCCATATACAAAAGCACTAAAGACTATCTGTCATTTGTATTCTTCATATGTTTTATGAAGGCAGGTTATATAGTCTTATTTTTATAGCAAACAAAAGCCAACGAGTTCTTATTCAGAACCCCAAATATACACCTAACGGAATCAAAAAACCAAACAAAAGGGAAGGAGATGTCACTGACACTCAGTTTTTCTTTTCTAAACTTACCTTAATTGATCTTGTGAGCATCAAAGAATTGTTACTTTGTACTCAACACTACTGAATGCATGTCTGATGTCTTTGGCATTAAAGGGGATTAATTAGCAATATCCAAACATGTCAACAGAGGTCTCTTTCTTTTTTAAATGGAGAGCTGTGATGGAAGTGGATGCACATATTTCTTCTGGATGTGGATTGTTCTTATTTGTTTTTTCATGGGTTTGTTGTTAATATATGCTATCCAGAGCTTTTATGGAGTTGTATAGTGTTCTATATTTGACAAAACAATCATCTTAATACAGTTTAAATCACGAGACAATTGTTTCCTTTGTAGTGTTTTACTTTCTGAATTCCCTTACTCGGCCCGTTATCTTTCACAGTGGCATAACAAAATGATGAGCTGCTTTTCCTTCATTGTCCTTTGCAAAAAGGCTGTGAAATAGAGCACAACCTCTTTCAAGAATAGTTTGGGTCCTTTCTTGAATAAATCAAAAGGTCTACAGTAAGAGCTATTGCTGTAGCTCAATAAGAGGCCATGCAGGCTCCAGATGTCTGCAGAGCTAAATCCAGGACTGCTAGCAGTTTAATTCAGCTGATTAAAATTTAGAAACATTACTTTGGTTTGAGAGACAAAAAGGGGTAAATAGAGTTACACTGACTGGATACATGCATGAGTAATAGAGTGCCTACCCTCTTAGCTAACTAGGGCATGGCTGCACGTGTTTAACTCAGTACATCCACTTGAAAACTGAGCGCATGTATATTTACACACAGAGTTAACAGATATGTCTCAAGCAATGAAAACTGTCAAGTCACAATGTTGATATAATCAGTTTATTTACAAAATATGTTTTATAAAGAAGGAACTGATAAAAATTCACAGATTATTGAGGTTGCATCATATTGCTTTGAGTGAAACTGGTAGTCAGCATTGGGCACAGGAGAGCAATATTTCACGAATGTTGCTTAATACTATGCCTATATTATAGTGTGAGTTAGGGCCTTATACAATAACAAAATTAGTAATCCTCACTTTAAGCAAAGCACATCAGGTTCAATTTAAATTAGCACATAATATTCCCTTGACTGAAGAGTTTAGCTCTTTGTATATTTCTTTTGTCTTTTTGACCTTGGATTCACAGTCATAATTGTATTATACTATGAGGGAGATGAAGGACTTGTTCCTCCTGGTTTCTGTCACCTTCCAGAAAGAGACGTGCTCTGTATTAAACGTTTTTCAGCTGATTGTTTTAGCAGCAACATAATTCTCCCTTTGATGTCCAGAGTCAAAGAAATTCTAATACCACCAGCATTTGGTAACAAATATAGTTAAAATCTCTCCTGTAAGGGAAACAGTGGTAAAACATATTATTCTATCACAGTGAAGCAATACTTTTTTTAAAAAAAAAAGAATGCATGCAAACTATTAGTAATAAACAGGATGACTATTCTTTACAACCCCACTTCTTAAGATGGCGTCTCTGCCACTCTAATTTTTCTTGAACGCAGACAGTGGGAAAGAATTGCAGCATTGGTAACTTGATGTTCTGCGACTATCAGGTTTCCTGTCAGCTTCTGTGCAATTTGAGAAGGCAGGAGACTGCGGTGTTCCGTAACAGAAGGGAAAAATCACACCAGAATGCTGTAAGGAACTTCTAACTATGCAATCATCACAGTTGTTGTGTCTAGGATATATATTTGAAGAAAACAACAAGAAAGTTTACAACTATCCTTTCTGAAAACATTGGAAGAATAAAGTAATCAGATTATTTGTTACATTTGTTGCTTGAGTTAAGGATTCCTTGACGCAACCTACACATATTTAATCATTGTGTTTTCTGCAGGATTGTGGCTGGGTAGCCCACATAAGGATTTGTGCTCCCCATCAAAATATCAGTTTGTTCTAGCTTTGAAATAAACATTAGTTTTCACCGACATCTGTGATTCAGAAAAGGTTTTCTGTTTGGTTTTGGTTTTTGTTTTTGCTTTAGGGCTCGACTCCTGTTCCTGCTGAACTGAGCCAGTATATAAAATCAGAACTGATATCAGCTCAGTAGGCACCGGAGGACGGGTCCATTAACAGCCTGGAACAGCAACTGCTGCGAGGGGCAGCTCCCATACCAACAAAAAGAAAAGAGAATTTATTAAAAACAATAGTAATTTGTCCAGCTTATTACAACTTGCAACTTGGATGCTTAAATGCTAAGTTCGTTTTAAAGGCAAATATATAAAAGTCTCCAGAGGCAGAAAGGCATTCTTGAGCTGATTTGCTACATTAGTATCTTAAGTGCTAAGAAAACCAAGTAGAACAAACTTATTTAAAGCAGCTGATTACTTCTCATAATAACTAAACCTGGATTCTTCTCTCCCCCCCCCCACAAAAAAAAGGTTCTTTTCATTCTTGGTAGAAAGAAGCATACAAGGATTGGGTGGCCTCTTCATTGTTTATCATCTGCATTCTGAAAATACTTGCTATGATACAATCACTGCAGGAGCAATCGGAGTCTGAAATTTTAGGAATGGCTTGCATCTCACCTTCTCTTCAGGTGCAGAACTTAGCCACTGTGAACAAAGAGGAAATCAATCACTGTTCACCAATCAGCTAAGCTCTGCACCTCACTAGAGAGGTCTCCTCTGAACATAGTTAAAAAGCAGTTGAAGTTCTTCCATAGCTTCTCTGTATCTTAAGTGTAGCAGGTTCCAAGAAGCTGGATGAGACCATCATGAACTAAGCCACAGAAGGTAATGTCATGGTTATGTGGTAATCCCTGGCAATGTGATTTTAATCTTAAATCACAAATCAGCATGCCAGGAACCCAAACAACCAAAACAGGAATGGAATCTGTACAAACTCAATTGTAATAAGAATTTTATCCGAGAACTGGAGACTTAAAAAACAAAAAACTTTCACATTTATTTCATTCACATGTTAGAATACATTAATACTACAGATCAGCTCTAGAAACAATTAGAATGGTGTACAAGTAAATTAAGCATCTTTAACGAAGCTTATGAAATTATTCTAAAGTTATATGAGGCACACAATGAACCATTTACGACAGAGGTCCCCAATCTGACTTGGCAGCTGGTTTGGGGGCGGGGGCGGGAGAGGAACTGGGCTGCGCAGTAGGGATGTGCGCAAAGCTCAACTTTGGGAACAATGGGCCAGCGTGCATGCACGCACAGCTTGATCTGCACAAGTTGAGCTACACACATGCTGTTTGCACAGGTCAAGCTGCACATGCATGCACCCTGGCTGCCGCTCACATAGCCCAGTTGTGCATAGGCCACAGCCCAGTAGTGGGCAATGGCCTGGGGGTTGGGGACCCCTGATTTATAACATATTCCTATCCTCTTAAAGAAAACCAAACAAAGCTACAAAGTATTAAACTGCAAGACATTATGTCAGTTCCTTTTGTTGTTATTAAAATATTTCAGTATATGGAATAAGATGTTTAAGGGTTACAGGATTACAGATTGGGTACCCGTCTCCTGAAGAAGATTTATGGAAGCAAGTTCATAATCCTGGAAGTTTCATTTTACATATATTGAACTTTCATACCTGAAAGATCCCCCAATTTGCACCTACAGAATGCAGGCCTGGAAGGAATGCTTCAAGTACTCTAATTAATTATTCCATACATGCATTATAAAATTACATCCCAGAAGCCCTAAACAGATGAGGGAAGTGTTTTATAATTAAATTTGCCTTATGACTACCAAAGTTATTCATTATATATCTGTTAAGCATTTGGAACTGGTTTTCGAGGTTCAAAGCATGATAGTAAATCAAAGCTAAGTCGTTCTTAGATTTTTTTTCTAACATGTTCATACCCCCTTAAAGTTGGCATTGAAACCATTATACTTCATATTTTATGAAGTTAAAAAGGATGGAATAAAAAGTTGGCATAATGTAAAATTCAAAAATGACTATGTATGTGTTTCGGAAGATTTTGTAGTTGACTGAGCTCTCTAGCAAAGATTCTAGCAAGTATGAGGAAAGAACTAAGTGGCTTGTAAATCATCCCAGTCCATACAGAAGCTTTTCATATAATCTTATATAAGTTCCATATGAACTATTGCTGCAACCTCTCACAAATACTTAACAGATACATAGTTGGAATTATCTTTTTTCTTGAAGAGGTTGGTCAATTCAGGAACAAAAAACATTTGTTCACTGATAAAATAAGGATAATTTAAGGATTTTTTTTCTTCAATACTACAAGAATTACATCAGAAGTCTTTACCTATTCAAAATTATATCACTTAGATGACTTGATACAATAGATCTGATAACATTCATCTGTTCATTTATAAGCTTTTTTTGTGGTATAGCTGCTATTCCTTTGAAAGTGCCCAACTAAATTATCTGGAGGGGGTGGGGGAATCACCTTGTCAGATAACATTTCTGCTACTACTTTAGCTGAAGATACATCCATGTCATCACGGATTGTAGCAAAAGTTTTATAGGCAATTTCTTGTTGTTTTGCATCCTCATTCAACATTAATTCTCCATAGAGGTAGACCCCCATTGCCTGTAAGAGGAAGAAAGTCATCCTATAGCGTATATAATTTCATGATGTTTTCGAATAACAAGACCTTTGTAATTTTTTCTATTAAAATTACCTGTGAGACTTTAGCATAACGCAACCAGTCATTTCTTCTGGAACCCATGCAAAACTGAAATGTTCTCTAAGGAAAACCCAAGTGAACAAGTGAGTTTCTGCTTGAAGAATGGAAATTTACTTTCACCTTGAATATGACCTAGATGTTCTATGAACAGCCAATTTATTTTGCATGTGAAAGTTCCAAATTATTCCAAAGTATTGTGGCATTTCAGAAGTATAACTCCCAAGTGGTAAGACAACAGGATATTCAATATTTCATGAAAATCCCTATATATGTGTGTGTGTGTGTGTATGTATGTATATATATATATATATATATATGTTTGTTATAATTGTACTGATATTTTTAAAATTAAGAGAGACTGGTATAGATCT
>JANHFL010001756.1:159348-180381 GCA_032468155.1 Oxyrhabdium leporinum | reverse complement strand
GAGATGAGCTGAAAGGCAAAAAGGAAGTGGATTAGCTCCCTCCCATATTTGGGTAACCAGGTTTCCTCACAACAAAATATATATATATTTTATGGATGAAATCTTAATTGATGGAATAGTTTGGAGATGCAACATTTATTAAAAGGTATGGCTTGATAATGAAGGAAGCAAATGCAATGTATTAAATAGACATGAAATTATAACCTTCAGAACATAAAACCAGGATATGAAAATACTTTCTACCAACTTGAATTCTAATATCTCATAACTCATGAGAATCTCCAAGTGAGAGGGGATGGTTATCGGGGAGAAAACGTTCTCAGGAGAGATAGCCTAGGTAGGAAATATTATTTCTGGGTAATTTGCCTTTCGTCTTCCATAGTGATAGACTTTTTAAAAACTGGTATTGTGTGACGACTTTGTACACTTAGACAATCTACACTGTTTTTGAAAATTCATTTTCTGTTTGTGCTTGAAATAATACGCTTCCCTTTGCACAATAAGGACAACACCTTTGCTTGTATTACTTCAAGCACCATAGAAGCCCAGCTTCACCTTAAATCAGGTGTACAGTGGTTTTTGAAACCCAATATGTATATTAGCAAAATCTATTATTTTGCTATTTTTGTTGTTGATATTTCTTACAAATAGGAAGAAAGAAGAAGAAAGAAAAATGGGTCAATCGTCAATCTAAAATTTCTCTCTTTTCTGTCATGCAATTATTCCTAAATCATGCAAACTTCTGTCATGGAGGGGAGCTCTGCATTAAAATAGAAATAAACTAGTGTACATGATTTAAATTGAATGGACATTATCATCTCTATGCTGGGCTTCTAAGAATCTGTCACGTACTGCCAAAATGAAATGTGAAATCCATCACTAAAATTCCAAATCTGATTGGAATTATTTCACCATCATTTTTCATAGCTCAAACATCCAAGTTTAGTCTACATTGGAAATTCTATTATCTTAAATATTAACTGGTCATATTGGCATTTGGTTCAGACTTTTGAACAACTAAATAATCTTTCAAAACAAGAACAAAAAGACCCAAGGTTTGATTTCAAATGGTTTCATTCCACAGTTTGCATACTTTTTTGCCCCAAAAGATTCATTAAAAAACCCCCCCAGCTATGGATAGACTTCTTCAGCAAAAATCAGAAAAAAGCCCAATAATTTTCACACACACTTTTTAAAAATGCATAAATATTTATTTTGCACTTTAATACATGTGGTGAGCACTCAAAGATACTGTATAGCAACTTAACAACTGATGAATGCCTCTGACAATCCTGTAAATCAGCGGTCCCCAATCTTTTGGGCACCAGGGATCGGTTCCATGGAGTTTTTTTCCACGGACTGGAGGGTACTTAGTTTTACATATTGCCCACATCCTATGGATAGGGCTTCGCTTGTTTGCGTGGCCTGGTTTCTGACATGCTGCGACCTAGTGCCAGTCCACGGACCAGGGGTTGGGGACCCCTGCTGTACGTGGTCTAATTATGTGAACAGTATGTAATATCTGAAGTGCTGATGCCACACTTGGTTTTAATTTGTATTTTCCTGTATAAATTAATATTCCCTCTGCCAATGAGCACCAATTACAGAATGAAAGCTGAAGAAAATTCAACAGGGACTAAAAGGGACTTTCAGAAGCTGAATTTCCACTCAGAGGTTGGACATCTCCACATCCAGAGTGAGAGATCCGATCTTGATGATGCTCTTAATAAGCAATGTCGAGGCCACAGTAAAGAACCCTTATTCAAATTTTAGCACAGACTTGAACAAAAAAGCAGGTTTTATATTGGTTCCACCTTTGAAGGATCATTTCCAATATATCTGTATTGGGTAATTTATGTAGCATTTGGCAATACAATAAGGCAAAACACTGACCTGGTTTTTCTTGAGAAATTTCTCAACATCAGCATATCCTGCCACATACTTGTGTTTAATAATCATCTCACACCATCGATGTCGAACCTTTAATAAGAGAGAGAGAAAAAAGGAAAATTATTTCAGCGCTCGTTAAAATGTGGCTGTGACGTTTAAATTATTAACACTTTAGGTTTTTTTTAAAAAAGGACACCTCCCTCAAAAAACCCCCCTTCCATTTTACCCCTAGATTTGTTAGTATTAACCAGGCCTGGTAACAATGCAACATGGCTCTATTGTAATAATTAAAAAAATGGAAGTCTAAAACAATCAGTGTTACAATATCAAATAATTAAAGGTAAAATCAACTTTTCAAACAAATTCAGTTTTTAATAGCTTGATAAAAAAATTTCAGCCTGGAATATTTTTATTTATAAAGCACCTAAAATTATTTCTTCCAAACCAATGCTCAGAGTAAATAAAATTTTGTGAAATTATACTCAAGAACGTGTTAAAAAGGGCAATTGCTCTTACAGAGCTCAGATTTAAACCAGAATTCATTAGAATTTTAGGAAAAGGGGAGATAACGCTGGTAATTCTTTGTGCCATTGAGAATAACAAAAACCAAAGGATCTCTATCGAGGCTTTGTTTAGCGTTATATTTAAATTGGAATTCTTGGCTTAAAAGGATAGAAGAAATGTATATAATCCCCCAAATTGCTGGGGAGTTGTGCCACAGAACTGTTTTCACATGTATCCAGCTTGGGAATTGTTTTCTCATACAGGCAAGAGTGTATAAACTTGAATTAGTGGAGCCTGTCATGTGAATCTCTCCATAAAGAAATTGTCCTCCTCTGTCAACTGACTGTAGCACTTACTTTCACCCACATTCACACAGTTCAATAGTCCTGTGCTACAGAGGGACAACGGCCCTTTTTTTAAAAAGCTAGGGTCATCTTCCCTCACTCTCCCCAAAACAGAAGTTGAGGCAGTCTGAAAAATGAAGGCAAGAAGATGTTATGGTTGGTTCTCAGTTTATGTCCAGAAATTTTTCCCAAGCAGCAGGTAATGTTCTCTCTGTCTCTTTCAAACATCTAGGAAGTTTTGGGGCATTCATGGGGAAAAAACCCCCCACCAATAGAAACCATAGTGAAAACTCAGCAGTTTTAACTCTGTTACAACAATTTTGGTATTAAGCCATGATTTTTACTATCGTCTCTATCATTTTGTCAGCTATAATGAACTACTTGCTTCAACACAGGTTTTTACTTACTGAGCAAATATGGAAGAAAAAAAACATCTTTTGCCAAGTTGCAGATAGGCTATCAACTATCCTCCCCTCCCATCCTAGTGCTTCCTCGGCCTATTCTATGGCAACAGAAGGAATAGAAACATAAAGGGCCATCACACTGAACAACTGATAACATCTCATGCCTCAATAGCAAATTAATCAGTAGCTACAAAAGATCAAATACTAACAATTTAAGAGGATGTGGTGAAATAGGCAGAACAATTCCCATTTATTTGTTTGTGGGGTCTTTATGTATTTAGGCAAGCTGGTCTATACAGTAGTGGATTTAGGATTAAACAATACAACAAACCAAAAAAAGAGCAATATATTCAGTGCTTGCTGTTTATTCTTAGTGATTATCAGAATATAAGCAATTGTGGAATAAAATGATTTGTTTTGCAGACTAGCTCTCTTTCCACAGGGCACAATTCAAACCTGATCAAGAACCTCAGAACTGGTGCTAGATCTCTTTCAGGCTTCCCATTTCTCAAATTAACTTGTAAATTCACTCAATTTGGACTTGAGCTTTGGCTGCTCCAGAGAAATTGGCCAAAGAAGGGATATGGGTTAATTTGTTTCCAAAAATGGTTCAAAGTTTGGGTTTGATTGTCTATACAGATGTTGACATGCTTATCGATGCAACTTCAAGCACATTTATCTGGGAATAAGCCACCCAAACACTATAGGTTACAATCAAACAAACTGAACCTAGCTTTATAATCTGGTTTGGCAAATAGTTTAGAAATAATGTATATCATAGCTTACCAAAATAAACTATTATCCATTTAGAGAAACATGGAAAGAAGTAACAAATACATAAAAATATTTTCTTAATTTTCATGGCCCGGAGAATGAAAAAAGTCACCTACTTCAGAAAACAGTCTTTTTATCACTGAAATTAATGGCCTTTAATCAAAGTTCTTGTGTTACTTTGGGGTGAAAATCAGAACATTTAATAATTTCTTCCACTTGGAAAAAAATGTGTTGCAAACTTATTGTAACGAATCAACAAAATCAGCATTTTTGACTACTTTGATAATTTCTCCTTAAATTAATTATTCCAACTTACAAGTTTATTCCAATTTATAAGTTTAAGTGAATTTATATGTTCACTTATACGTTTAAGAATCGGCTTATGCACAAACAAGAAAATATAAGAAGAAAATGGTTTAGTCAGTGACTTGCAAATACAATCTGAAAGACAAATAATTCAGAACATATGTTTTATTTAAAAAAAAACAAAAAACCCTATTACTTTAGTCTTTAGAAAAAGTCCACCAACTTCAGGGAGTTAATGGCTGGTTTTAATTTTAAAGATGTCAGAAAAAAAACACTTTTGAATTGTAAATTATTTCACGTTATAATACAAAAGAAACAAAAGATCCTATACAATATATTACTGTAACTTCAGAGGCTTTCAGTTCCTTATAGCTTCATAAATTTATTCAAACCAGAATAAAAATCAGCTGCCAAGAACAGACTCATTCACATATTCAAACTGCATATGCTTCCTGTTATTTCTAGGTAAGGAAATTGTACATAAAAAAAACTTGTACTGATTACACTTTTGCTGCTAGTTCTATGCCTGCAGTATCAAAACAAAAACAAAAACCTCACAATCACAGAAATTACTTCTCATGATACACAAGATAAACCTTGATGTTATTAGGAGGGTACTTAAGGAAGTTATAACCCCTCTTGATATCTGCAAGGATGAAGGACAGTTTACTTAATAAACATCAAGCGTTTTGCAAAGTAAACATTATTACTTCTGCTTAAAATGAAAGAGCTAAAGAAATGATTAGAGACATTAACATTTAGATCAAAGATTAGGCTATCCTGTAATTAAGAATTCATATAATAATAGTTTCCAGATTATCAGATGCACAATAATACCACAACTGCTAAAATAACCCTGAATTCAACTCCCATAACCAGCTGCATTACAATAAATGTTCACATGCTACCAAGCACATGTTGCAGAGTTGGCTTCATCTGCTTCCCATCTTGCACACTGCTCAACATAACACATATTGTCCCCTCACGTAAGCATATTAACCTCTAAAAAAATAGTTGGTTTGGGCTTATAGATAAGATCCCCTGTTCATTCCCAAGCTTTCCAGCTAAACGGTTTCATTTCTGGGAGTAAAATAATATCGACCTGAACCCCCTCTGAGTCAACAAAAATTCTGTAACATATCGAAAGCACCTAATTTATTTGACTTAGAAGTAAGTAAGAGTGCAGCATTTTGGATTCAAAGGGAAACGATGGTTTAAAATGTATGTGGGGAGAGGCTCATGTAGCACCTGGGATGACCTCCTTAAAGCAACTGTTTTCTTATCCAAGGATCGCAGGGCTGCCATCTGTAATTGCAATATGATCCTGGGTAAAGGCATTTTTGGTTAATAATCCTTGGCAATCCTTATATTGGAAATACAGTACTGTTGTTTCCTTTGAAACAAAACTGCTCCATATTCAAGAATTGCTGCAACTTTTGAGGGCAAATGCATCTTTATCACTTTTTAAAAATCGGTGTTGTCTGGCTTAGCAGTAGTTTAAGAATGCATATATGTTATGCACATGGTCCATAGAAAGAAAATAGTGAGATGGATGGCATATAGATTTACCAAACAAACAAACAAACAAACAAACACATTGATGAATTCCCAAAAGAGCATTATGTAGTCAGATTTGACCGTCTGGGTAATAGTTATTTGTATCCAATGCATATGATTGCTAAGAAATGAAATCTTTCCCCATTCCAGGTCAAGATACTTGTAGGTATACCATTTGTTATTATATACAGGTAGGAATTCTCTTTAGGACATACTGCTCACCCATCTCCAACTAATCAGCTATAGCCAGTTACATCTGGGTGAGCGATCACTGGATTGATTCCTTTGCTTTACAATTTCCTCAGTACAAATGATGCCAATACAACCATTTCAATTCTATATAATCAATTACCATATATTCTTGTTCTTAAAATGATTGTAGAATAATTGGATACATACATACAACCAAGCAACCAATCTTCTTTCAATACGTTCCATTAAAATTATAACTTTTAATGTGTGCTTTCCAACTGCAGGATTTACTTATTCCTGGATATGATTCTCTTTCAACAGATTTTTGGCCTACAATAAGAGTATTTTCAAACTATCGTAGGAAAGATTATTATAGTCAATTAAAATTTGCACTTGTTACCAGCTCAGAAATCTTAAAGAAAACATTACTCTCAAAAGCTGGTTTTCAAGACAATGAATTCTAAGTGCTATATAAAATTAATAATAATATGCACTTTAATCATTTAAAATATATACCGAAGATTCAAATACACTATAGGAACATACCATCAATTTTTACGATAGGTGTAGCTTCTCTTTTTCTTTATTTATGAGAATTGTACAGAGTTCTTAGCTATATGGCATTAAGAGCAGAGGAAATTATACACACATACACACACACACACACACGTCATACTCCAGATTTATATTCATATCTGTATTTCTCTCTATTATGGTAACTAAGAACATTACTATGGTATTAAAATGCTAAAGGAAAATACTGTGGTTTCTACTTTCTTCAGCTCTTTTGGTATGGTATGAATAAGAATGTTCAGCAGTCAATTATCAAACCTATTTCTTTTTCTGACCATTTGATGAAAACGTCTGTCAGCTACACAGGAAAGTATGCAGTGGCATTGCCACATAGCCTTTGTGATTCCATTCTAGTTGGAAAAGCACAGGAGAAGCCTCCTACCTCTGATGCAAGAGCTCCTATCTACAACTTCACTGAAGCAACTTTTACTTTTATCCTTTCCAATTTGCTCAATACAATAAGGCACTTTATGGCTCAGCTACTTCCAGATTTTCTATTGTATTATGCTGCAATTATGACCATTGGCCTCCTCCTTCAAGAGAAGCAGCTCATATCAGGGATTCTGGATTGTTTGCTTTGGAATAAACCAGAGATAAAAGACTTAGTTTGATCTCAGTTTTTATTCAGCCTTGAAAAAGAAACACAAAAGAAACTCAGAAAGGAGTCCCCTGTTCAACAACCCACTATGTTCCATCTGAGCAGCATACAGCATCTGGCTGCTCGTTCATCATAACCATGAAAATGGAATTCCAGAGTTGTGGCAACATCAACAGAATTTCATATGTCATCAAGAGCCTTAACCCCAAAAGCAGTTATAAGAAAAATGTTTCCTCATATCATTCTTATCCAATAATCAATATTGCTTATTACTTATTAAACAAATGCTTAATCACTTATCCCAAAGGATAAAACTGAGGGTAGAAGGAATAGAAGAAAAAAACCCACCCTGTTTTTCAAAAGATTATCTGAAAAGAAAATATCTTTTTTTTTGCTGTCTCTGTGTAACTTCTTCCTAAATTTCCTCCTGATTGGTTGATTGATCAATTATGTGCTCTATAGTAGGTTTCAGCTCCTAGCAACCAGTTAAATAGATTTTTCTCCATGACAGGCTATCCCTAACGATGTTCTCATCACCACTGTGAGTCTACAGACTTTGCTGCTGGTTGTCGGGTTCCCTTCTCTTCCTCCTTTCTCAGCATTAGAGCCTTCTCCAGAGAAGTTCTTCACATAATGTGATCAATTGTATATAATTTGATAATTTGAGCTTGTTCGTTTATGGTTTGAGGAACTCTGGGTTGATTTGTTCAAAGAGCAATTTGTTTATTTTCTTGGCTGTCCAACACCAATTCTCCAATACCAAAGTTCCAAAGTGTCAACAGTCTTCCTATTCTGCTTCTTCAAAGCCCAACATCTGCTTTCATAATTTCATAGAGAATACCATCGCTTGCATGATTCTGATCTTTGCAGGTGTAGACACATCATGGTTCTCTTCAACTTTCAGTGTTGACTTTTGGAAGGAAGTCCTGCTTTTATTATTCTTTTCCATGCGTGTACACCATTCATCCCTATGACCTCAGTATCTTGATAAGCCCCTTCTTTTCATAAGCTGTTTCTGAGAGCAGGTATATAAACTTGTCTGAGTTTGCAACACATCTGACCAGCACACAAATAATTCTGCAGGATTCATCTACATAATAAACTTCTTTATATACAATATTATACAGCAGAAATCAGCACACAAAATCAGGAACACAGAAGCAATATTCATAAAAGCAAGTCATTACAGAGTAGAGAGATACAGAGTTACAGAGGCAAAGATCCAAGGACAAACCAACTCTTATATACAGTTCAGCAAGTCTAAGTCATGCCCAGACTCCAAACTGTCTCTTATGGTCCCATATAAAGAAATACTATGTTTCAGTTTCAAAACAGTCCCCATTATGCCTATTTAAACAGTCCCCATTGGCTGACCTGTTGCCATGTCTATTCAAACAGTCCCCATTGGCTGACCTGTTACCATGTCTATTCCAAGGCATGAACTCTCATTCACTGACAAACCTCTACCATTAGAATACAAAAAAAAAATAAGAGCCAGGGAGGACAAAAATATGCCAGTCTTCCAGACTGCTGTATATGTATCAGCTTATTACTAAGGACTGCTTCTTAACTGATTCCTGCATTGTGACGCAAAGTGGACGCTTTAGAAAAATGCCTGCTGTGGAGTTCTTTAGCAGGTTCAAAGCCAGAGGAGACAAATTATTCTAAATCATAACTCTGGATGCTTATTTAGGCACACCTAAAATGAAGCACCACACAGTTTATTGTGCTGGGGAAGTGCTAGCTACATTTTTGACCTTCAGTACTAAAAATGAATTGTAGTGCAAACAAAAATAAATCAGTGCTTCACAGTACAGTTTCCCAACTCCAAGATGAGTATCATATTGACATTAGATTATGTTACAGTGTTTGAAATCTCACCCCAGGCTAACCTTCTCTTTGCATCAAAGGAACAACTGTATAGCTCATAGGAAGATGTATGCTACCGTAGTATCTTACCTCAACAGCCAAGCTTCATTTACAGAACATCTGCAGTCTACACTGGAGGTTGCATATTCTCCCCTTATTTATTCAATTTATATGCCAAATATATGTTAAGGGAAGGTGGTTTGGAGGGAGATGACCATTGTTTTAAAACTGGGGGAAGATACACCAATAACTTGTTCTACGCTAATAATACTACTCTGATAGCCAAAAATGCAAAGGATTGGTAAACTCTTGCAATAAAAGCCAAGGAGCACAAAGAAAAAAAAATAGAACTCGATTAAATAAGATAACGATAACAACATCACTCAGCCTTAAAAGTCACAATAAAGATATTGAAGTGATAGATAGTATCTACCTTTTAGGTTCTACCTTAAAGGAACCAGCAGTTAAGAAATACACAGCCCTGATGGCCTTGGAAAACTTATTGAAATGCCATGAAGTATCTATACCTACAAAGATCAGAATTGTGCAAGCGATTCTGATGGAATCTATGGAAGCAAAAGTTGGGTCTTGAAGAAACAGGAATATTAACTCTTTGGATATTGGTGTGGAGAAGATTCCTCAGAATGTCACGAACAGCCAAGAAAACAAATTACACTCTTTCTGAAATATCCAATTGTGGGTTTTTGGTTTTGAAGGATGATTTCAGATGAACATTCTAGCAGCTAAAAGATATTATGCACTTGCTCCATTTCCTCCCCCACCCCCCGCCCCTTATGTCCGAGTTTTTAATGTAAGGAAGAAAAAGAAGGAAGCTGCATTAGAAATATACAAGCAGTTTTGTCTCAAAATTATTATTTGCAGCCTTTCCAATAATATTTTTGCAATGTTTCAAGATAAAGCACCCCGAAATTTGGAATAACATCATTTACAATTTGAATTCCATGTTTATTATATGTAACAGTTATTAGGATACTTATCTTCTCTTTACATAACATGTGTAAATGACTATACAAAAACATAACTGTGGATAAGCCGAAATTTATTTATTTGTTCATTTGTTTCTTTCTTTCCTCCATGATTTCACAATTGCCATATACTGCACATTGTTTTCTCCTTTTTTAACACTCAAAATAATCGAGCGAAGTAGGTTAAAGAGACACAGAGAGACAGAATGACTGGTCCATAGCTTCTCTGAGATGCAATCCTAAATTTCTTAGCCACTATATATATATTGTCAGAGTTTTTAAAATAAAGTAAAAGTTTTAAGACAGATATTTAAGGGGAGAAAAAGAAAATAATTTAGCCATGACTTTGTCCCGAAAAGGTGTGGGGGATTTTTTTTTTCCTAAACAAATGCTGTGTGGTAGCAAACTTGCCAAAGGATTAAGTAGAACAGATGAGACACTGCCCAATTCAAAAGCTAATAAACAGAAATACCGCTTTGTGGTAAACATGTTCTCTGATGCCTGCCAGATTTTTCACGGTTTGGGCGATGGATAGAAGTTATCTTCTTCTATGCATAATTCATTTCAGAAACTCAAGTGTTCTCTATAGTTTATAGCAACGTAACTCTGGCTTGTGAAATAAGATTTCACAGTTTCATGTGCTTCTGTACTACAACAGAACAGTTGTATCAGTGTTATTAGACATCACTGGATATTATGCCTTAGCTTGCATTGCTCATATTTTCTGCAAAAGCAGTCTGCTTTCATCCTGCCTCCCTTTTTTTTTCCTCCTGTGCCTCCCAAATATTCACTCTCAAAGGCTTGATCCGTAGCGTGTCTTAAGCTGCTGGAAGTAGAAAAATGTCATGAAATAAAGTTCTATATTCTCTGCTTTAAACGGAGCCATTCAGGAATATAATATACAGGAAGGACACCACAGCTAATGTGAGAGCTGATTTTTTATTATAGATAGAACTGACTGAAGAGTTGCAGAGAGCAGGATGATCAGCCCTATCACATGAATAATAGAAATGTAAATGTTTGCAAATATTTCAGCAGATCAATTCTAACCTCAGCTTCTCATTTTTAATTGGAAATAACCATATCTTAGCTTTCCAAATAATTTTGAAAATAGGACAAGAATTCTTTATCCTGAAACAATTTTGGTTTAGCTCATGCCACATGCAACTGCTGCAGGAAGCATGGCTGGTGAATAAATTAGGCAGCTCCTTTTCAGTGTGGTTTTCAATTCTGAACTCTTCTGAATAAAGTAAAAGCACATTTTTTAGTGTAGCTCCTGTTTTAGCTGCTGTTCTCAGTTCATGGCCTACAGTGTTTGGTGCACACTTTGTATTCTTAATTTTGCTAGGATTGTCCAGATTTGTTGTTTTAAAAGCCTAATTCTGCGTCTGCGTGCATGTGTTTGTGTGCGTACAAGTTTGTCAACTTTTTCAACAGAAAAACAGTTGACACATGGTGGTAAAAGCAATACAGGTGGTCCTCAACTTACGGCCACAACTGCGCCCAAAATTTATGTTGTTAAGTGAGACATTTGTTAAGTGAGTTTGGCCCCACTTTATGACTTTCTTCGCCACCTTTGTTAAGTGAATCACTGCAGTTCTTAAATGAGTAACAAGGTAGTTAAGTGAATGTGGTTTCCCCATTGACTTTGCTTGTCAGAAGGACACAAAAGGGGATCACATGGCCCTGGGACACTGCAATCGTCATAAATGTGAGTCAGCTGTCCAGCATCCCAATGTAAATCACATGACCGTGGGCATGCTGCAACAGTCATAAGTGTGAAAAATGGTCATAAATCACTTTTTCCAGTGCCATTGTAACTTGGAACAGTTACTAAGTGATTGTTGTAAGTCAAGGACTACCTGCATTTGGTATCTATTGGTAGAAAAGATACCTGAAATAAAGTTAAATGGCCGCTCCAAAACCAGTTTAAACTGCAAATACACTGCTGGCCATTGCAAATCCAGCCCTTCACTTAATCTGGGATTATAGAAACCATGAGGAACATCCAGTCTCTTTACTTCCTGATCTGCCTTTTGACTAGCCAGAACCAGGTGAACCCTTCTGGATTAAGTTAACTTTCTTTGCCTTAATCAATTCTTCACAGACATTGGGCACCAGTTGAGAATTAGGTTGAGATGGACTGACAGAAACCAGTCTCCCCCAATTTTAGATCTTTCAAAGATGGGCATGCTAATTTGGAATTTGGGGAATTCCCAATTCCAGGAACATTTGTAGGACAGTACGTTGAATAAAAACAATAACAGTATGTATCCATAAAACTGATGGAAACATGTTTTATTTACCATTTGAATTTGTGATTCTGTCCAAAAGCTATGATGCTATCAACAATTGTATGTCAGATTTATATCATTTTCTGTCAGCAGGAACAGGGCACCCCAGCAGATGGAAACATGGGTAATGATTTTTGCCAATCTCTCCTTTTTCTAACTAGATTAGATAGGCCAGATGGAGAAATTAAGAGAAATAAAGCTGCTGTTTTCAGCAGGAGCCAAAATTCTCTTGTGACATCTAGCTTAGATTGACATAATCTATGTGAAATCTTTAAGTATTCCCATTCCTCTTCAGATCACACAGAGGTCTTTCATATCATTACTACTGAAATTATCAATGTCTCAAGTAGAGACATTTGGCAAGCAAAACCATCTTCTTCCACTGAGTTCATTCATTCCCTTGAAAAAGAAGCATTACCTGGCTTTGAAAAGAATTTGAACCCAGGCCCAAAACTACTATTAATTATCAAATAATACAAACTGGCTCAACTAGGAATAAGTGAAAAAAGATTTGAGCAAAATTATTTTGTAATTTGGCCGTGCCCTCCATTCAGTGCTGATTTGCCCATATAGTCCAATGGTCCCATAACCAAGAGCAACATGGATTTGATAACGTATGTATCAAAATAATTTTATATAATTTATTTATTGAATTTATATGCTGTCCATCCCCCTGCTAAGGTGACTTGGGCTGGTGTCACACTCTGCTCTCTTGTCTACACCCTACTTAGCATTCCTAATGTGTTTATGTAGCGGATTTTATTTTTTATTCTTTTAATCTCAACACTAAAATACGAAGACAGCTTTGACTCGTTCATATTTTTTTTTGCCTTCCAGTTGCCTATAATCTGTATTTTATGAGTTAAACTCTTCTACTTTACTCTGCTGGACAGACCCTTTGAAAAAAAAGCAGCAACATGTAACAGGATGCTAAGTGTTTGTAAATAATGTGCATATTTTCTTCTATGACTGCTGGACCTGAAGTGTCAAGAAATAAACAAGAGAGCTACAACTAGCAACAAAAAGAGGAAAATTAACCAGCAATCAATCATTTCGAAGGAGAAACAAGAGGGACTGTGACATATTTTAACGGCTCTTGAGAATAAAAGCCGAAGCTTGATTTCATTGATTCCTGGCAGTGAAAACCCTAATTGGCGGTGGGAGGGGGAGGAGAGGGGGGTAAAACTGAAATTAGAAGTACAGAAGATGCATTCTGTATCTATCATTGAAACAACTAGATAAGTTCTTGCAGTTAAGCCTATTCAAACAGGTCTTCAAACAGGTCTATTTCCTTGTCTGAAGTGGGATCTTAAACAGGCCAAACAAGGGCTCTTTTCACTATGCTACAGCTTATCCCCTAGTCTCTTGGGATTTTGGTCAGTGGCTCCAATTCACTGGGGAATCCCGCCTCTTGTGAAAACTGTATGGGGCCATTTGTTCTTCTGCAGCTTCATATCAAGAGCTGCCTTTTGATACAGAATTGACGTTGGAGTCCCAAGATCTTTCTTCTATTCTGCAACATACTGAATATATTGTACTGAAGTTATTAGAAGTTTTAATACCTGTCAGTTTTCCAATTCTAAACAAATTTATTAAGACCGCTGGGATAGTAAATAAGCATGAAGAAGATTGTATACACACCCACACACATCGTTTCTCAATCTCTAACCTTGCCAAATCGAACACAAAACACAGGGTTCTTTTATAAGAAGTGGAGCACTTGCCTAATGTTTCTTCAAAGGTTTCACTCAGTTTTATATCACTTATAAATATGTTTTCTAGCTTTGTTTTTTCCTATCTTTTGGGGTTGTTTTTTTTTCATTCATTGTAGTTTTAAGTATTGTTTTTAAAAAAGTGGATAGAAAAATCCTGTTTACAATTACCTAGAAGTGAGTCTCATAAATATGAGTCAGTCTAAGTATATACAGAATTAAATTATTACACACTTTGCTTCTATTTTATTGTCCATAATAAGGCAAGATTATAATAAATTCATTCTAATTCCTCTAATGTATAAACCTATACCGTGTGGCTTAAAACTAGATTAAAATTGTTTTAAAAAACAGTTAAATAATATATCTCAATTTTATTTCTATCTCCAGCTCACCCTGTTGGTCAAGGAGCTGCTGAAAGACAGTTATTAATTTTTTCTGACTCCCAATAGCTAGATAAATATAACATCATGCAAGGTCTGCTGGCAATAACATTGTTCTGAGAGTCAATTTCCTGAAAACAATAGAGCTTAGCCTTAATATTGCTCTTCTACTTAAAATGAATCTCAGAAAATGTGGAGCAAAATAGTCAGATGCTCCCTGGTAAATTCAAGTTCGTTCCTTAGCAAAAATTGTGGAACTTACATAAAAAGGTGTTTCATTTCATGTTTAATACATTAGAAGAACTTATCTCCAAAATTCATTGTATATATTCTACAAAATATAGAATTTCAAAACTGTTCTAATTCTCTCATTGAGACTGTCCCCCCCAAAATATGGTATAAATGGCAACCATTTGAATCCTTCCTTTTTAAGGCTATGAACACCATGTAAGACATCCTGTACAAAAAAAAAAAATGCATGCTGAAAACCAGTGCATTACAGAAGCCTTTTTGCACAATGAAAGGTACATTCAAAGACAATCCTCTTCAGCTGTAACCGAAAACCTTAGGCAAGAAAAACCAAATGTAGAGATACAGATTAGGTGAAACTTGGCTCAATAGCAGTAACTGCAAGAGGGATCTTGGAGCGTTAGTGGACAATCATTTAAATATGAGCCAGCAAACGCCAAAAAAGTCAACAGAGACAGAATCAAGATCACATGAAGTGTTAGCACCGCTTTATAATGCCTTAGTAAGACACACTTGGAATACTGCATCCAGTTTTGGTCATCACAATAAAAAAAGATGTTGAGACCAAAAATAATTAGGGGTTGGAGGATAAAGCATATGAAGAACTGTTGCAGGATTAGGTATGTCTAGTTCAGTGAAAAGAAGAGCTAGGGTTGAGCTGATAGCTGTGTTCCAAATATTTGATGGGCTGCCACAAAGAAAAGAAGCTTCATCCATTTTCCAAAGCATCAGAAGAGAAGACAAGAAACAATGAATGGAAACTAATCAAGGAGAAAAGCAACCTTGAACTAAGGAGAAACAGTGAAAGCAATTAACCAGTGGAATGGCTTCTCTTCAGAGGTTGTGAGTGCTCCATCACTGGAGGCTTTTAAGAAGAGACTGGACAACCATTTGTCTGGAATGATATAGGGCCTTCTGCTTGAGCAGGGGGTTGGACTAGAAGACCCCCAACATTCCTTCCATTATTCTGAGATGGTCATTACTTAGCACATTTGTTCACATTTGTCAGTATTTTAAGAATTGTGTGGTCTTACCATGTGGGTTTAAAAATGTAATCATGGAATTTAAGCCATGGAGGCTCTTTGGTGGTTTGCCAATCACAGTATCATTGGATAGGCGATGTGTCCAATACCTACTTCTTGGAGCCAGGCAATACAGCCATGTCATTGACTTTCCAGGAGACAAATTAGGTGGGAAGAGTATCTTGTTACCTGAAACTTCATATTCTACATGTTTTCTTCTTTGATCTCTTGTTTTTTCCCATTGGCTCATCAGGTCCCTTCACACCAATCAGTTTCTACCAATTGTCTCTGGTTCTTTTGATTTATCTAGACATATCTTCACAATTTCTTCCTAAAACCTAAGGTGCTTCAGCATGATTTACCAAAAATCTACTGTGAACCCTGGAACAACTACATGTATAGATAACTTTTTGTAAATGTTTTCATTGATATCAGTTTGTAAAGGCAAACCGGTTTCATCAAAACCTGTTAAAAATACTCTAAGAAATTGCATATGTATGTACATTGAGATATCATACTATCAGTTAGAATATTTAACTTAACACTTGCACCAGGGTAATTTAGTAATTTAGTGTTGGACAATAATTTAAAGTAACTGAACAATTAATCTGATCACCAGTTAACAATTCAAAAAGAATTGATAATCATTGTTTACTCTGAAAATTAACTACTCAAAATATTCAGTATAAAATTGAATTTGTAAAAGATTTATTTTTAATTTGTAATCTCTATCATCTCTCTTTCTAAATAAAGTGAAGATGATTCGCCTGATCAGGTTTACTCAGAAGAAAAGGCCTCTGTACTACTAACTGCTGCTAAGCATGTGTTTGTAGGATTGCAGTCTTTATAACTAGATACCAAAGACTTTGGGATGGTATCACACTGTCAGCTTTCCCAGGTAAACCAGACAGGAAACATGACCAGATGAGCTAATTTTACTTTAAAGCTACATTAACAGAATATTGCAAGTCTAAAAGTACAAAGATCCCACCATCTACTTTACAACCGGAGAAGCTAGGAAGCTGAACTTCTTGCCCATCCATGATGAAGCTACAAGCAATGCCCTCTCTTGTCTGACTGCTCCTTAGCACATTTTCTCCTGCCTCTCAAGATCTTTCTCACATATACATATATTGCATTTAATTATACACAACTGAATGTTATCCAAAGTCATTCATCAAAAAAAATAGCTTGTTCCTTTGTTTCAAGGAGAGGGGGGAAATCACCTCCTTGTGGCATTTAATGTGTTTTGAGCCACAGAAACTTGTTTAGTCAGACAAGAGTATGTACCACAACATTCCCTTTTGAGGACTGTCGGTTCTTCTTATCCAGTAGCTGTAGAAACTGTAATGGTAATATTATCTCAGTTTTCTTTCTTAAAGGCTAGAGTAAAGCCCTTGATTTCACCTTGCAAGATGAGGCTGAGGTAATATATCTCCCGTGGAGGTTGTGGCTTTCCTTCAACACACACACACACGAACATACCCAAGTACATTTGGCACAATTTATTCCAGGCAAGAATGAAAATCAGTCTAGTGTAAAAAATTCACATAGGTCTTGGTGTCCTGGCACATAACCAACACACAGGGGACACAGCTTTCATGCTACCTTCTCAGTTATTTCTCTTCCAGATATAGAAGTCCTGACATTTCTTTGGTATTTGTATGTGATTAAAATATACCCTAAATATAACTTAATTTCTATAAATAGCAAAGTGTGTTTCAAGGCCAATTAAAAATAAATCTGGCCTTTAGGACATGTATAAACAACAAATACATTAAAGCTGAAACAAACTTTAGCTATTATGTTAAATATTTCCTTGGGTAAAGGAGACATTTTTCAATTGTGGAGCTTTTAATTTTATGTACTGACCTATAAAAAGCTTCAATCAACATTCCAGTAACCACTATTATGACAACTGCAGCAATCTAAAACCTGCCTTTGTCTTATATTTGTTTCATATATAATTCTATTTATGGAACAAATCCAGTGCAGATGCTTCCTTTTGTTATTATACAAAACAAAAATCTTTATGTTTTTATTGTGCACAGCCAAGAGTCGCTCTGTAGTGAGATGGGTGGTCTCTAAATCTGATATATAATTAAATATAAAATAAATGAATGAATAAAAGTTCAGAATAATCCCATTCCTAGATAGTGTTTTTTATACTCTATTTTGAACTAAGTTAAGCTTTTGGATCATTTTAAAGACAGGCCCTGCAAATGATTTAATTCCCATAAACACTTACAAAGTTTTTAGAGTGCTTTGAAAATGTGTTTAGTTGCTATCTGTACTGCCTTCGGTTGTGATTCTTCTTTCTTTTTTATTAGCCAGTAAAAAAACACCCCTGTAAATAATTATGGTGGTCACTGGGGTTAATTTTCTTAATTGTAATCTATCTTTTCCTTTTCTTTCTTTTCTTAATTATACACTACACAGAAGCTGTATGGGTTGAATGGGCAAGTATCAATTAATAAATAATAGTCCAAATGACTGACTGCCTTTGTACATTATATGATTACCAGCCTTCGCTTAAGATCCGTTTTTGAATGGAACTCAAAATGAAAACAAGTATTTTACTTTTTCATAAACTTCCAATCTAATATTTATGAGTACAAATTCTCATGTGTAGTTGAATATAAACAACAACAAAAAAGAAACAGTTTTACTCGCAAATATAAACAGGTACACAGTTAGTAAAAAGAAAATGAATCCACAATAAGGCACATATCATTTAATTCTCTCCAGATGTGTGTATTTTTCAAACTCAAAAGACACAGTGGAGAGATGTGACTTGGCTGTACTAACCAAACTATGCAAGCATACATGTACACACATGCTTGGTTAAAAACAAAAGTTTATTAAAAACACAGCCTGTAAAACTGAAAGCAGTCAATGCAACCCATGCTCTACCTTTTTTGCCTTCGGGACAAATTTAAATTTTTTAAATTGATTTTTTTTAAAAAAAGAACAACAATCTAGAATAATCTTGCATCCAACAGAATACAATTGTTTCGTGCTATTGGCTCCGTTTGCGAGCTCCCTCTGTCTGTAAATGGATTTACCTCTGCATCCTGCTCATGGAGGTGATAAGTTTTCTGAAAGCATTCCAACGTTTTTGAACAGAATGTCCCCTTCTGCAGGAGACACTCCAGAAGTAAGACCAGCTGGTCCGGAGAAAGCTAAAAGAAAATAAATAGCTTGTGAGATAAAATTATAACCTTTTTGTAATTCCAATAAAAGAGACCAGACTAGTCTCAGATAACCTGTGAAATTATACCATGTGCTTGTAATATATAAAAACAGTGTGTGAGTTCATTATGAACACTCTTGTGTCATTATTCTAAGACACTCCTTTACCAAAATGAAGTGAGAGGTTGTTCATTTGCCAAGATTTTCTATTCTATACTTAAGTAAGATTAAACCTATACTAATCTCAGTTAAGTGATAAACTTATTATCAGCTAACGTGCTTTGCGAAATATACTTATTTAATTTTCATAGGAAATTATCAAAAGCACAAATTATACTGCATCACTTCCTGGAGATTATAATAGATATATAGGGGCTGAAGAACTGTAGCAAAACAGAAATACAAATTTATCTGAATTTCTCTTTCAAAATTGAAATAGCAACATTATCATTTGCATGCACGCATACATCCCTATCTCCACATATCCATCCACTCCTTTTTAGTGCAATTCTAAGCATACTTATTCAGAGGTAAATTCCCTATGATTAATGGGTTCAATTTTCAATTAAGAAATAAATAATTCTAGTTTACTGCATGAACAATAGAAGAAAACAAGGGATTTAATTGCAGGGAAAATGAACAGGGAAAAATTACAAAACCACTATTTCAACAAGTCCTTAAGTGCTACATTTATTCTGCTTTTATTATATGGAAAAAAATCATTGAAAATAAGGTGCATGTCAAAGGATGGGAAATAAACCATTTGAATGGGAAATTTGGTGTTATAAAAAGCAGTAGATGGTTTCTTATGTAGCCAATGGTTTTTTCTCCAGAAAAAGAGTAAAAGATAATTCTATGCATAAAAAATAAAATCATGATGGTGAAACTCTACTTAATCACAAATGAAAATCAACCTCTGACCTTTGGGTCAGATCTTTGGGTTAAAAAACTTTGCCTCTTGTGCCCATTTACCATTGCACGCAAACAAACAAAAATGACTTGGGAATCCAATTTCTGAGTGGGTTATTACATTTGCAGATTAATTTACCCCATTCCAACTTCATCAAAAGACACTACATATTAATGTCATCAACAGGATCAGAATTCATTTAAGGATAGAATCCAACTCTAAAGTCATGTCTATACTATTCAGCACTGAAATAACCATCATCAACCCAATGGTCCCCAGATGTGCTGGGACTGCCATTCCCCCAGAATTTCTAGCTTGCAGTCTCAACTACAAAAATGGGAGATCAGGACAGAACTGCTCCAAAATGAAGGACAGTTGGAGAAGACATACTGCAATTATCTGGATGTTTATAGTTACTTATAACATCTCCAACAGTATGGATTACTGGTTTCTATAATCTCTAAGGATATCTAACCATGTAGTAGGATTGTATTACTATTATCCTTCTCATCTTTCCTATTACCTACTCCTATTGATGTATTATAACTATCACTGTTGATTGCATCTTATGAATTATGATTGTATCTTATGATTTATGATTTATCACTTTGTTACTTGTATGTACACTGAGAGCTTATGCATCAGAGACTATTTTTTTGCGTGTCCAATCACATTTGGCCAATAAAGATTCTCTTCTCTTGACTTCCGGCTGCACTTCCGGCACCGTTGGAGGCAAGGACTGCGAGCTCCGCAGCCCTGTCCCGAGCTTTCCTGTCTGAGGGCTCCGAAAGGAGGCATAGCCACCCTGTAGGGGTGGTGAAGTAAAGCAGGGTGCTTTGCACATTGAGTAGAGCTGCATCTCTCCTCTTTGTCTTGGAAAATCCTCCTCATCCAAAGATGAGGAACAGCAGCAGTCAACATGGCTGCCATGAAGCTGGATACAGCCAGAATACCTAAGACAGCGCAGGAGCAAGGAGAGCAGTAAACAGAGACTGTGTTGCTGGGTGAGACAATTCTATTTTCTTTACAAAGTACCCCAAGAATTAAAAAATCCTAGAGAAGAGACTCTAAAAATAGAATTGCTTAAGCTGCAAAAGAAATGTTTTTTAAGAGACTTATGCTGAAAACTATGTTAACAGCACCATCTATTGACGGAAGGAAAAGTGACTCCTAGACTTCTGGAACTTACAAAGGAGGATGGATGTGACTTTTAACTGTTTATTGCCTGTTTATTGCCTTATGCTCACCAGAGCTGGAAATAAGAAAAACATTCT
>JANHFL010001756.1:146544-159248 GCA_032468155.1 Oxyrhabdium leporinum | reverse complement strand
CTCTTCTCTTCTCTTCTCTTCTCTTCTCTTCTCTTCTCCTCTCCTCTCCTCTCCTCTCCTCTCCTCTCCTCTCTTCTCTTCTCTTCTCTTCTCTTCTCTTCTCTACCCTTCCCTTCCCTTCCCTTCCCTTCCCTTCCCTTCTCTTCCATTTCATCAAAATAGAGTCATTTTAAAAGGGATTGTATATTAAAACTAGGAGAAAGGATAGTTTGTTTCTCTATTACTCTAGGACGGGATAATTCTGGAAGTTGAAGTCTACAGATCTTAAAGTTGCTGTTCTCACCTAGGCTTCATGAAATCACAAAGCAGACTCCTTGTCCCGACAAAACCCCTTTTTATTTTATAATTCCTCTTATTCACATCAAGCAAAGTCCCGGCAGACAGTCTTTCAAGGGTAAATTACAACCACAGACCTTATCAAGCCTGGAGAGCTGCCAGGCCGATAGCTTCCATGCGCAATGCTGTACAAGAAAATACTTGGCCAGGAGTCTCTGATAGTCACAAACAAACTGTCACACAAATTAAATGAACTAATTGTCTCCTGCAAAACACCACTCCCCTTTCACTCCTCTTTATTCCCTACGGGAGGGGCCATTCACTGTCCACCTGTGCCTGTCCCAAGTCGACCCTTGTTCCTTAACTGTTCCCTTCTCCTGGCAGCTCTGCGCATGCGTACATAGGGAACAGGCTCCAGCTGTTCTTCTGCCCCACTGATCTCTGACTCGGAAGGCAGCTGATAACTGTTGGACGGCCCTGGCTCCATCTCTGCCTCCGACGCAGAGCACTCATCAGAGCCTTCCCCAGACTCCAGGACTGGCCCATGTTCCTCCCCAGCCTTCTCACTGTCCAATGATCATGGGCCACAGCAGTTGCCAAGGTTGGATGCCCCTGTTCTAGGATACCCTACATTTCTTTCTGATTTGTTTCCATTTACGAGGTTCATGCTACTAAAGCAAGAAGTCAATATGCAAATTTATTTTTTCAGTACTTAGTCTATTCAAGTTATCCCTCTTAATGCAACCCGTGACATTACCATTTAATAAGGCATTACAAATTATAAAATCATACTGAAGCAAGGGGATGCCCAAACTATAAAACAAAAGTTCTAAACCTTATAAATAGGTAATTTGCGTTGAGATATTTATTTATTATTAAATTTGTTTTCTGCCCATTTCACAATGAAGTGACACTCAAAATAGTTCTCTCAAAACCCAGAGTTTGAAAAAGTATCATAAGTGGGTACAAAATAATGCATTAGTGGTGAGCTTGATTTTTTGTATGAACTCTGCAAAGAAAAATGTAAACCACTATTTCAGCATAAGACAGCTGTCTGACAAATCTAGTCCAAGCAGCACCAGCTATTCCAGCCTAAACTAAGCTTCATACCCTTGTGTGCTACTTCCATTGACTTTCTGGGACCACTGACCCTGGTTTGGCATGGGCAACGCAATTCAATGCACTTGATACAACTACAAGCCATCATATATCATACAAAAGTGAGCCTGAATTCTAGCATTTGTGTGATCATGCATCTAACATATTTCTACTTACATATATACTTGGTATATATTTTACAGACAGTATACTTGCATGTACGTAAAGCTGCAACTAAAGCACATTTACCCCAGCTCCAGCGAAGACTAATGAAACTTATCAGTGGGCTTGTGACAGAAATAGGTAACCTTTTTAGAAAAATGGGTACTTTGAATGTAAAATCTAAATGTAGCAGTAAGAAAACCAACGCATTAGCAATCCCGAACTCATACTCTAGATGTGCAGATTCCAACTTCAGAATGTTTATGATAGCAAGGGAAATATAAGACTTGAATTTATACGCTTGAATCTTATTCGGATTATGGAATACAATTTTAAACAACTGTGGTTAACTTTCTGCTCAATTTCATGTATATAATACAATTGTTTCTGGGGATCCTTAAAGTGAAATAGAGGGGTGTTTCTGGAAAATCAGTGTGTGTTTCCGAAAATAAATCTAAGTTCAAGTGTTGCGTAATGTTATTTTATAAATATTTCTTCTTTCTCCATAGAAACTGCTGCCATTTACCAGAAACAGCACCAAAGACTTAAAAATTGACTTGTGGTTTCCTTTGAAATGTACCTTTGGCATTGACATACATTAACTGTACAAGGAACTATTGTTTAAAATTTCATCAAGGTTCTGAGTTTGGCCAAATTAAGCAAAGAAATGTAGAAACAAGGTAACCACATGACCTCAGTTTACCTCTGTGACACTCATATCGTTATGCATTATGCAGCTGAAAATTTGAGGTTTTGAAAAAGCAACCAAGAGGAGAGGACAAAGTAAGAATCTTCCACTTATTATTTATGCCATTCATCTCCAATTCTGAATTTTATATAAAGAGCAAACACTACTAGGGAGAGAGAAATTACAAAATATGAACATATAAAATGTGCATTTCTCACGTATGAACTAAATTTATATGCATATGTGAAATGCAAAATATACCTTTTCTATTTGATTTTTTAAAATATTATTTTCAAAACTTTTAATCAATTGAAGAAGTAAGCAGGGCAGTAGAATTTAATAGAGGACAAACATGGATTTGTTCCGCATTTGATTAATTAGATGTATTTATGACCACCTCAAGATATTCTCTCATACCATTTGTGTCACCAGTGAATATTGTATTCTTCAGATAGAACGTACATGGTAAATTCTAACTATATTGTCTATATTTCATTCTTTAGTCTGATTTAGCTCAAACCAATATAATTAATATTAGCATGTACACACTTAAAATATGTTTTGATTGGTAATTAGCTCTTTTCAGCTCCATTCTCCTTTCAGCTCCTTTCACTGACATGTGTCTGTGTCAGCTGTCTCCAATGCTCCGCAGATTGACAGTGGCAGCAGCAGGGGGGAGAAGGGATAGTTTAACGTGTGCCCGCAGCTTGCATGACCCAGTTCCCAAAGGGCCAGGAGGACCCAATACTGGGCTGTGTACTGGGAGTTGGGGACCCCGATCTATGTGATTACATGATTCTCTCCGTGATACTTTGTTGATTAATTTGCAAGACTTTAAAACAATTATTTGAAATCTTTGTGTGATCTTTTCTAGTTCATGATTAGCAAATCCATGCTAATGTTCTAAGTGGGATCATTTAATTTCTAACAGGATCTGGCTGAATTTCAAAGCAATTGAAAACAGTGGAGTAGTTTCCCAAAAGTAAAAAGCATGGCAATTTAGGTTACACTATCTGGGTTGCAAATGGGTTGCACTATGAAAACACTAGAGGGCAGCAGAAATATTGCAGATTCAGAGTCTTGCCAACTGATTCATATTTATGACAGTGGCCCAGGGTCATGTGTTCACCTTTTGCGACCTTCTGACAAACAAAGTCAATGGGGAAGCTAGATTCACTTAATTATCATGCTACTAACTTACCAACTGCAGTGATTCACTTAACAACTGTGGCAAGAAAGATTGTAAAATGTGACAAAACTCACTTAATAACCGCCTCGCTTAGGATCAGAATTTTTGGGCTCAATCATGGTTACAAGTCGAGGACTACCTGTACAGAAAAGGTTAGGAAAAACATAGGCCTGCCAGACTGAGTTGGATGTTTGCAAGAAATTTTTCAGAGCTCTGGCCAAGCAGTGTGATGCAAATTTAACAAACAAAGCAAGTTAAAGAGAAAAGAAAGATAAGTGATAAACATATAGCAATCTTGGCTGGTAGGAAAAACTGCATCAGTGAGAGATACTGGCGATACAGGGCTTAAAAGCTAGCCTGAAAAAAATAATTATTTTTTCCCATGATTGTTTGTGCCAAATGTTTTTTTAAAAGAGAGTACTAGAGAGAAGACATAAATTATTATGTTGAGCTGAGCAGGCTGAAATAGTCTGTAATTTTCAAAGAACAGTTCCATATGCCAGCCAGAAAATCATATTCCTTGAAATGGTAAATTCTCGCAAGCATCTCTGGCCTTTAAAGTTTAATAATTCTTTTAAGTGTAACAACTGAGGTTTTAAATTATTTGTGCTGTGTTACAGATAACACATGCTGAACTGTACTGTGCTCTTCTACGGGTTGACACATGTACACGTTTTTTGAAGTTTGCATTCCTGACTCTAACTTTCAAAATCCAAAAGTTGGAAAAAATGCAACAAGGCCAAGTTTGAAAAAATAAGAAAAATACATTCCTAAAAATGCAACCAAATTAGAAAGAACCATTGTAACAACGTATTCTGACTAAACAACTTGTGGATAGTCCTAGCTTCCCTGGGATCTAAGCAGGAACTAGATTTATAGATCTACTTAGTAAGACAAATGCCTATCAGAGTCATTTTTTAGAGTGAATTGAAGTCTCCAACTGCCAACTCTTTGGAAAACGTTTTGACAAAGCAAGAACACGATTTAAGCAGCAACAAAAGAGAGCTTTTTATATCCCAATGCCAAATAAAATAGGCACAGGGAAAACCCTCTCTTATTGCATCCAAAGCTCTCACTGTTTTCTACAAGGTCACCGGCCTCTCCTCCCAGAAGACCACCCACCTTAAAAGAGACTATTTGTCAACCCTGCATTAGCATAAATGAAATAAATACCAGATCTCCAACTAATTCTGGAAAAAAAAAGTGTCATTGAAACGTTTGACTACTGACCTTCTACCGCTATAAAAATGTGACAGAGAAATATGCACTCGAGCATCCAACAGCATGACGACTTGTGCCGCACCCCTACGTCAGGACACAAATCATTAAGGAATACAGCTGGTATTCTGAATATCCCATTTGCTACAGTCTGCACTTGAATGAATTCATTGAAAGCCTCCTCAAAGGGAAAATGTGCCTGGACTCATGCAGCAATCAAGTGACACTGGTGTGATTTCTATTATTACTCCATTATCACACTGGGACCTGTGCCTAAATGAGCATACTTCCTCCCTGATGCCATTTCCTTTTATCCTGGCTGTAGCCTAAAATTGGATCAATGGGAGTAATACGTATGATGTCATTTCATTTAGAGGTACTGCCTCCTCCTTCTCCTCCTGCACATACAAATAGATCAATTCTTCCCAAAAATGGTTAAGAAATGCATAGGGAGTTGATTCTCCCAGAAATGGGTTCTCCACTATATCTGTCTATGTTATTACGGAAAAGAACTGTTTATGCTGATGGAAAACAGCAGTTGGGTGTGGGGAGAGAAGGGTTGTTTTTTAGATCCACTACTGTGTGCTGGAGAAGCTGGCTTAAACTCAACACAAACAAGTCCCAAAACAGAATTAGAAAACTTGACCTTTGAATATTACAAAGAGATGCCTTTTCTTTTCAGACATACAACAGATTCAAGCCCACCCCTTCCCCTTAAAAGAGCACAGTGTTTTACTCTCTCTCTGCAAAAGTTTTTACGAGATTTCTCTGAATAAAACAGAATGCCTTCCTACGCCTCTCTCAAAAAGGAGGGAAGAGAAAGAAAGCAATCTATAGCTTTGATAGTGAATGGCTGCCTTTAGACAGAGCTTCCTCATTAAACACAGATACGAAAGCCATCGAATTAATTTAAGAAACTGGGTTTATAGGGTCAAGGTATCACTCATAGCCTGCACTTTGAGCTAAGCCAAAAAAGGGAAATGGCCAAGAAAGGGAATTGTCAAGACTCTCTCGTCATAAACCCTTTGCTTTGTTAATTTGCCTTCAGGGTTGTTTTCTACTGGCTGCAATTAAACCAAGACATTCTCAGAACAATTGTTTCATCTGCCAAGGACAGAAATCAAGAAAAATTAAATATTACAAAAAAATTCAAAGCGGTGTTTCTTATTTAACAGTAAACACATTTAGAAAGACCTTGTCAGGGTATAAACTCAAATGATATTCCTCAATGCTGTTGTTTTCCTCACTAATCTGCACACACACCCCACCTCCCGCGCCGTCTTTCTTTCTTTTCAAATGGATGCAAGCATTTCTCCTTCAGGGACAAACATACGTTTACGTTAACCAACATGTGAATTTAATAAAAACAGCCACAAAAACAGCTGTGAAAAAACCAGACTGATATTCTACAGCGAAAAGTTTCAACCATGGAAAAAATGAACCAGGATCGAGTTAAGATGCAGAACCATTTATGGAAAGAAGTCTGCAGCTGATGAGTTTAGTGTGTCCGTGCACACAGTCCGAATGGAAAGGCCTGTTTTAAGGCCAAGAAGCCTAATCTATCCATTCCTTTCTTCTAAGGGCATGCAAGCTTTTTCATACTGCGGACAAACTACCGGCTAAGCTTGCTCTTTCTCTGAGGTCTATGAATCTGGGGAGAACCTACTCAAGGCTAAATCCTCTCATTTGTTTGTTATTTAGTTAAAATACCCATAATGTTCAAATAACTTTTGTTCTACTGCTCTTTAAATCTGGCTTAAAGAAGGTCTAATATCCCATTGTTTTATGTGCTTTCCACTGATAATGGTTGATACTTTTAATCACTGTTACAATCCTATGCTGAAAGTTGTTTTCAGTTGTCAATATGTTTCTGAATCTTGTATCTGACTTCTAAATCTTGTTTATGATGCTTTTTGTGTGGGGAAAGGTCTTGAGTTGGCAAGCTTTCAAAGCTGTCTATTCAATCCACTTCTCAACATATAACCATCACACTGTTTTTCTGCAGTACCAAATATGACAAAAGAAATAACTTTAAGAACCTCCGAAACATTTGTCCATATAGCTTTTGTCATAGCTTAAATATCTGCCATGCAGATGGAAAAAAAGCAAGAGGGATGAAATGAGCATGTGCCTTCTGTTCAAGGTTTACACAATAATTTATATCAGCACTACATAGAAGAATTATCGATTCAAACTGAATTCTCATCTTGGTGTGCAAAATACAACCAAAATGCTCTAGTATATGAAATTATATTGTGATTTGAAATTCTGGCTGCTATATTTTAAAAATCACAACACTCACTAAAAAAAAAGTGGCTATTCTTTCTGAATCAACCGAAGAATTTATTTCATATTCATGAATGGGCCTTCTGGAATTCAAAAGAGAAATCTTAAAATGACAGAGCTATTTTTTCATATATTCAGGGGCACAAGAGTATCACCGATGCTTAGTAATATTAGGAAGAGTTGTATCAATCAGCCAAAGGCTGATTGTATTGACATCAACAGTAAATACTGTCGGAAACAGTATAATTACTATTGCCTGTAGTATGATGTTTCTTGATTTATAATTCATCATTCTTTTTTCCAACCATGTGTATATAACCTAAGAAGAGGAGACACTTCAGATATATGATTAGGATGATTTACACCATAACAACTTTAGCTTTAAAATGTTCTAAGAATCTTGCTATTCTTGCTAAAAAGACGGTCACAGGAACTACTAATACTCTGCTATCTCCTCTTAGTTTCAGCATTCTTAGCCCCCTAAGACAATATGAATAGATCAGGAGCAAGAAACTAGCTAGAATGCAGTTGATTTGCATCTAGAAGACTAGGGATTGCAAGCAAAGTCAAGGAGCTCTGTTAATTATCCTTTTATTTTCAAGAACTTTTATACAAATCATTATTGTCAGAAATAGAATTCTTTTCAGTTTCATTCAGCCATCAGTTTTTTTAAAAAATATGAGACATTGATAGATGCAAAACTTAACAAGTAGCAAAATGAAATGTAAAAAGTAAAAAAAAACACAATTTGTTGTAATGGAATTTCATTGAAAATGTCATCATGCACAATCTGAGTTTAAACAAACATTGCTACAATTTGGCCCCAAATTCACAGAATTATTAACATGACTTTAGACTGATCAATACATATCAAGAATGTATAAATTTTTCTGTACCAACAGAATTTGGGATTGGTATCAAAGTTTGTGGATAAAAACAATACTAATAATATGAAAACATTTTTCAGACCTTTACTCTTCCTTTAACAATAGTTCTTTATAACATTGTTAACAAATTTATGTTTTTTATTTAATTTAATGTAATTAGTTTTTAACAAAAAAATGAGAAATTCATTTTATACCTTTTTTAAAGAAGCACCATTGCCAAACAATAGTATTTTATTTCAAAATAAAGTCCAATGTGCGATTTAATACCCATATGCAGTATTCATTGATACAGATTAATCCAAATATTTGCTTCTAATTGGAGGAATACATTATTTAGATCCAAAATAGGCAAGGGTGACTCAGATCTGGTATGGGCACCCCTCTGTACCTGTTGCTGTGTTTTTTCCAATAGCCAATAGATTCAAGATTGTTTATGGGCCACTAGAATTTGAACTCATGTTCTCTTCAACTGCATAGTTATAACCAGAAATCTAGAAAAGATGCAGAGTCTTAAAGAATAGCCAACAGATACAGAAAGGAGGGCTCTTTCTGGAGCAACCCCTTTCCTAGTTAATCTTACATTTATCTGTCATTGAGCCTATTTGATCTATTGTTTAGTAAATAATATCCTATATCTTCTTTGACATCCTAGAAAAGAATAGAATTTCAAAACTGGTTCCTTCAGAGAACTATAATTACAGTATCAGTTAATAATATGGCCTAAGCATACAGAAGATGCTGAAAAATAGAGAGTTGTGTCTGCTGTTTCTTCTTTAATCTGACAACACATCATATCCTTCAATACCTTCCTGATTTATATTAGCTAAGCTTCCTTTTAGGTTCTCTTATTTCCCAATAACCATTTCATATCAAATTCTTCTTGCTATATGTAGCTCGGATGATTAATACAGCCAAAAGCTACTTTTACATCAAGGCCATATATAAATTGTCAAGACAGGATTTTTTTTTTGTTTTAATAACTGCTCAAACTTTCTTGCTAAAACACAGCTATGTTTAATTTGTGTTATATATCCCTTTTGTGAAATTGTTAAGATTTATATTAAAGGAGTCAATATCGTTCTCTGAGTAATTTCACACAGAGACAATCTGTGTGAAACTAAGATAAATACGATGATGAGACCGGATATCCCTTATTTTGTGATCATAAAATAAAATAATTTGCCCTGAAAAACTAGCCTCTCTACCAAAGGGGTGGAAACTGGCTAAATGTTAATGTTTAAAAGGGGATAGTGGAATTCAGAAAAGTACAAGACTGTTAGTTTACTACTATACCATATAAAATTGAAAAAGGCATGATTAAAAATAGAGTATAAAGCATAGAGAAGTACTAGTCTTAACAGAAAAGACTCAATTAATGTCTGTGAAGAGTAAGCATCTCATTCATCTTTTAATGGTTCTTTAAAAGTGTCGACACTCATCTAGTAGAGTAATTCAGGCTGGTGATACTGGTTTTTTTTCCCTTCTGGACTTTCAAAGGTTTTGTTCAAAGGCCTACATAAAGTCTCCTAAGCAAACTTAATAGTCCTGGGAAAAGAAGGAAAGCTCTCATATGAATCTGCAGCTGTGACATAAATTACTTTCCCCATTAAAGAAGAAATTATCTCTTTTCTCAAAGAACCTGGAAATTATAATTCCACTGAAGGGTTTAGGAAATATATCAGAATTCTGTTCAATGTTGAATAGATCACAAAACTCTCTGAATGTTTGCAATCAGTTTTGAAGTGTTTATATCAGAATTTGCACAAGCCTGTCACAATAATCACGTTGAGGATAATGATCCAAAATATTTAGAGGGGACCAGTCACTTGCTTCTCTTGTGCACAATTACAAAAAATGTGTACCCACAAAGAAGCTATCACAGCTTTATAGTATCAAGTAAGATTTTTTTACTCTCTCTTCTGTGCTTTGAGGTCCTACAGTTTTGAATGACAACAGACTGGATGTGTATTAGAGCACCTTTTCCCAGAAAATTGTCTCTTCAAAGTTAAGATTAGCAGAATGAAGCCAGCTAGGGTATACTCAATAAACATTTTAAAGACGTTGCTTTATCTCTTATAGGCTGTACCGCCCACAGAGTCTTCAACACAAAAAGTTCCAGTTGTATGCAAAATATATTTCCAATAATGCTTCTAATGGAAAGAAGATCCACTTAAAGACAAATCTCAAATCCGCAATGCATTCTAAGTGCTTTGAAATGTCATAAATGATTAAACATACAAGATCTAACAAAGTGTTGAGCTAGCAAAATGGAAACCAGGTGGCTTCTAAGCAGGTTTGGTCAGGTTATAGGGCTTTGCCCCCCCCTCCACCAGCCTGAGCATTCACAAAGAAACATTTCATCAGAACTTTACCCTTGAGCATAATAATTCCATTTTAGAGAAAATAGATAATCCTAAACCTTTAATGTCTGTCCTATATACATAGATTTTATGTTGATTGCCCTGTATATCACAAGAGTAAACCTGTATTTAAAAAGAGATTGAAGGAGGAAAAGGATATGGAAGAGCTTTC
The DNA here is from genome assembly GCA_032468155.1 of Oxyrhabdium leporinum. Classification (NCBI taxonomy): domain Eukaryota; kingdom Metazoa; phylum Chordata; class Lepidosauria; order Squamata; family Cyclocoridae; genus Oxyrhabdium; species Oxyrhabdium leporinum. The sequence continues at coordinate 148,912 of JANHFL010001756.1, read as the reverse complement.
ATGAAGTCTGTGGAAAAGGATAGGCCTTCATTTTCCTTTTTAGGCAAACTAATGACATGTAAGTGAATCTGTATAACAATATTACAGTTTATTAAGACCGACTGGACAAATTATGTTGCCATAGATACCCTCAGAGATTTGGAAGAAACGTCTGCTTCTTCTATTTTTCAGGGTTTAATAATTTATTCATCAACTTATTCCAGTATGAACCATGGCTAAGTGGTAATATGTTTTTATTTTCAGAATTTTATTTTTCAGAATTATAATGCACAGGATTTTTGAATATAAACAATTAAGTTCCCATAATTTTTTTTTAAATATTTCAAACGCTTAAAAGCAAAACCTATTTGATGGCAGCAACTGGATAGTAAATATCCCAAAAATACTTTTATAAAATATTGAGTATATACCCTTTTTAATGAACCTTTTAAAGTGTTGTTTTAAAAAATAAATATCCCAAGTATACTTGCAGCACAAACTGAATAAACAAAATAGAATTAGAAAGGTATGCATTTTTTTTCATAACTTGGGTGATAACTTATGTGCCTTTCACTTGAAGAACTGCTGGTCTAAACTGGAAGAATTTTGATTGAATTTGAAAGGTGACCTGCTACTTCAATGCATTTTCTATAAACAATCCAGTTTTAGTGCCTTCTGTGGGATTTAAAATTGAAACTGGCTCCCATTATTTTTCACAGCAATCTTGCGCAAGTTTGTTTACTGTCTAAATATATCTAAAGGTTCTTCTACTTCATCCTTGTCAACTTTGATCTATCTCATGGCCCTACTGAATGCAACTTTAAATGTATTCTAACATTTAATGGAGACTTTTTTTAAAAGCACAAATACAATGAACTGAGGATGGAAACAATTGGGGAGGTGGCAGTATACAGAGAAAAAATGTATTTTCCATCTTGCAGCATTTCTGAATAAAATTCTAGCTTTGCAGGTAATATTGTCTCTAAACCAAGAAATTACAAAGAATGGATTGAATTTTTCTTATTCATCTCCATGATGCTTTTAATTATTAACTCCTCTCCAAAAAGTTTATGCTGTTTGCATTTTAAACTTCTACAGCTCAAATTAAATTTTATTTCTGGTTTTAGAGAAGCATAAAAACGGGATATCAATCTCTCATCTCAGCTTTAATTCTCAGATCAGCTTAGTCATGGACCTATTATGAAACCAGATCACAGGATTGCTTGGAACTATAATCAAGGCAAACATGTGATGTTAAAATACCACAAAACTATGTTTAACTCTCCTTCACCAAACACTGTGGCATTTCACTTAAAATTCATGAATGTCTCTTCCCTGTTATTTTCAATTTTCAGAAAACAATCTAATACATAAAATTGTCCAACAGTCTGTATTCCATTCCCTTTCAGGATATTTTGGGAATTTTGTAACCTTCAATTAAATCAGAAAATTCAACATGAAAGAGGCTGAAGCATCAGGGATCACATTCCAAACTCAAATTAAACAGCTAGACAATCGGACCAATTAACTGCTAAGGATTCCTTGTAAGAAATGTATATTTTTTTTCAAGATCTCTTAAGATTTAACCCTTTTATCCTCTTTCATCATCGTATCATCATTACCCAATTCATTTGTGCAAATGCTAATGTAATCTCAATACAACTATGAGGTTAATGTTAATTTAAAAGCAAATGCTCAACATATAGAAGCATACAAACTATAGAGCAATAGACACTAAATCCCACATTTAATTAACCTCAGCTTAGATGCCAGGGCTACATTTTTCATTCTGACATCACCTGAAAGTAATGAATGCTATTAATGATCTTGAGCAAAAGATTCACTCTTCCTGAAGTTATCTAGAGAGCAGTCATTTCTACTTATGTGTAGTATTTTCATCAGTTCACTTCTGTGTCTGCCCCTGATATTCAGGGAATCATGCCAGAATCCTACATCACCAGGGTGGATTTTATTTAAATCAAGTAAATTTAAATCACGATTTAAATCATGATTTAAATCACTAGTAAAAAGGCTTGATTTAGGTCAACTCGATTTAAATCATAATTTTTAAAGAGTAACTGTCATCTGTGTCCTGCAACAGTTCCTTCTCTGACCTTCTGTTGACTCACTGACTCAAAAAGCATTTTATTAAAATAAATTTGAAAAAAATAAAAAAATCCAATTTAAATTTTAAAAAATCCGATTTAAATATTTTTTAAAAAAAAAATCGTCGATTTTTATCCACCCTGTGCATCACTGACCACCTTCCTGCATTTGAATGCATAGGAGAGAGGAAAGGGACCGGCAGGTGGACTTCCCCTTTGAGTCTCCTTAGGTGCTGTCTCTATCTAAAGATAACTTTTTGTTCCTGGCGTGTCACTCTGGGAGC
>JANHFL010001756.1:134399-144543 GCA_032468155.1 Oxyrhabdium leporinum | reverse complement strand
TGCGAGGGTCCCACCAAATTCACCCCTAGACGAATCCCGGGACCAACGTCTCTCCACCCCCTCGGGGGTCCACGAAAAGAGACGCCACAGTATAACATCTACACTTAATTACATATTTAGTTCAGCATTATTTTTGATATTTGAATCTATTTCTTTGCATTATGTTGATTTATTTCCTAAGTGTTTATTGATTTTAATACAAGCCCAATAATCCAAATATTTTAAATGCTAAATGTATAGTTAATTTATTCCAGTAATAACAATAAAAATTGTTTACTTTTAAGTAATTATATGCATATATAGTCCTATATATATAATTCAATAGTAACATATTAGAATATTTACAGAAATATGTTAAATCATTTTTCATTGCTATTTAAATTGTTTCTAATTTTGTATATTCTGTTCTAATATTTTTGTGTAACAATCTAAAACTATACTGTGTCAAATAAAATCAAACTAAATCCAGTCAAGCTCCAAAAGAACACCTTCTGAAAACTCAGGCAATTGCAATTAAATATTGATTCTTTGTAAAATAAGGATTAAAGGGGAGGGGGAAATATCAGTCAAAAACATTTACTACCAGACTACAAACCTTTCAGCTGAAGTTTGCAAGCTCTCAAGTTACATAACGATACTCAGCAATCTGAGTATCCACATAAACTTCAGTTTATTGAATTATAACATACATTACGCTTGCTTTTACTCTTTCATAATCCTTCTTCGATTACAATTAAACATTATGTGACAAACTCCTTATTTGAAAACACTATCAAAAAATAAACCAGGATGACCTCATATTTTACAAACAATTTGCACAAAAGATTCTAGGCATTTCATAAATAATAAAAACTGTTTTACAACTATCCAAGCTAATAACTATTTTAACTTTCAAAATCTAAGTAAGTATAGGGAAGTAAGAGCTAGACAAAAATTAGCAAAACTGTTCACCTTCCTATTTTTCATTGTTCTGTTAAAATTTGGTAGATATTTGTTACTGAAAAGGCACCCCATTTGTAAACTTGTCATTATTACAATTTCCATTCACATTGCAGAATCAGGTTTATTTACTACACTTTGATTTTGCACTGAGAATTATTAAAGAAAAAAATGAATTTTAAAATTGCATTTAAAAAAAAATAAATGTGCACATAAAAACAGCTTTTATCTTCCTTTCCAAATTGATCTGAGACAAAGAAGGATCCAAGAGTGAAACTTAAAAAGCAAGTCACATACAAATGTTAGAAGCAATTGTCCTATAAGCACAAGTTTTAAAAATATATTACTTACAAATAACTTTTCTTCCAGACAACTACAAAGTAACCAAAGACCACTTATGCCAGGACATCTTCCTATATAATGTTTTTCACCTGGTGTGAGCTGGAGTTCTCCCCTTTACTACAAAGCCAACCCAATTGTTGCTCCACCCTTGAAATTACGGCATTTAGATTAGCAATTAAATTCTCTGTTCACCTTTTCCCTTACTAAAGCTTCATTTAGACACCATTCAGTAATTACGTTAAATTAGAGAACTTAATTGTAGCCTCTGAACAAATAAAACTAATCGGATAGGATTACAGTTTCCAAAGACTGATATTCTAATCTCAACAAAATTCTAAAAAGTGGGAGTTTCTTTCCACCCAGTTGCCAGAAAAAATGGCCACATGTGAATATTTAGGCTTGTTTGTTAAATCGTTTAGATTTTTATCTATACCAGTCATGACCGCATTTCCTTTTTAAATCTTAAATTACAGAAGCATCATGTGGTTGAGCATACACAATGACCAAACCCTGGGTGTGTCCTTGTAAGGACAAACATAGTAGAAAATAGGTGTGGCAAATAAATGCATCGTATGCTATAAGCTTATAGTCTACAGGAATAACTGGAATCCACTAAAGTTATTCTAATTTTAGAACTTACAATATATAGATGCTACTTATTAATTAAATACATCTAGGTGAAATGTTTACTTGAATAAGGATGAGATTTTTTCAGACAGCACAGAGCTTTAAATTAAATTTGTTTTCCCTGTGTCATTAACACAATCCATATGTATAGAAATATCTTCTACTTCCAGTTGCACATTAAACTTTGCAACAAAAATATTACATTATTTAGAATTCGGCTTAATCTAAACAGTTGTATAGGTTTCCCAAATTGCAGTTAAGAATTCATTTCTTCCTCACTTAATTTCTTTGTGAATTACTTCAGAAAACTGAGGAAGTACTGACGTTCCCGAAATATGTAAATGACTTTCAAAAGACTCTCTAAATAAAATATAGCACTGGTATGTAATTGCCCTTCATAAAATCCAAACATACAGTTACAAAATTTGAGAGTTCAAAAAAGAATCAGATGAGAAAAAAAAACAATAATACAAGGCAGCACGCAGACCTGCATTTATTCCAACCCATAAGAATCAAATGAAAAAGGTCATCCAGAGATTTATTATGAACTTTGTGCTGTCTCTTTTCTTCAATCAGATAAAGGAATGAAAGTACTGAATTCCTATCTGGAAGAGGACTGAAATAAGAACCAATAATTATAGTTTCAGCCAGATAGGACAAAAGTTTTTCGGTGGTCTATAGCATTTAGCACTTTCTGGATGAATTCATACTTCCAGAATGTCTCTGGTGTTGGTGTACTGAGTCATTGCCAGAGAGGTCCAAAGAGTCTAGCCACAGAGAGAGCTGGTGGATCAGATATGATTTCTCCTTAACGGGGAACCTGCCCATATTCATGTGTGGTCTAAGAATCTCCTGTAGTCTTGGGCTGAGTGTTCCGGGGAAAACACATGAGACATTAAAGAGGCAGTGTTAGGGTGTGACAATTTTGAATTTGAACATTAAAGTTATTGTGGGAAAATGAATAATTCCATTAACTAAATCCACAGGAAGATTAACTGAATAAGTCCCTATATATCTGATAATTATTTCTTATAGAAAGTATAAGAAAAATATAATTTTCTTAGATCTAGTAAGAAGGAGGCCAAGTCTATTTTTATGGAAGTTCATTTATTGAAGGCTTTTTCAATTTATCGATATTTTTACATTCTAAAAAAACCTAGCATGTGGAAAGGAAAGAGTTAAGAAACAACAGTTCAACTTTTACATGATTTTCTTAAAATTAAATTAATATTTATCTACAGAAGGGATATAAATCATGAGATTCCATCAGTTTCTACAGAGAAGGAACAGGTTTACTTATTTGTTACTCATACTAAGTATATTTGTTTGATGCATTCTCCTTGTAGTTGTTCTGTGTATAAAATGGTAAGCAAGGAACTTGAAAGCTTAACAAACATCAGAAGAAATTTATATTTCATCTGAAAAGATAGGTTAGTTTCTACATATTCAAGAAGAGGAAACCCATCTTTAACTACTTTATACAAAGAAATTAATACATTTTGATTACACATATATGTCACACTGCATATTCTGACGTATCATTTCTATAAAGAAAAAAGGATAAAATGTAATTTCTAGATCATTATGACAATAAACATGATTCATACAGAAAGCTGAAATTGAACAGTATTACTAGAAAATAATTTACTGCAAGTAATGGAAATCAATTACATGGATTTTTTAAAAATACATTTCACTAAAAAAATAGGAATAAGTCAAACTTTTTACTGGTCTTACCTGACACTGACACTTCTCAAATTTGGTTTTGGTATCAATGTGACTTTCAACTAGCTATTCATTTTTAAAGCATTTACTCTACCTGCTTCGATCTTAAAATGTATTTTTACTATCCTGATAGTACTATAGTTTATTTCTTTTGTGAATGTGATTAAAAGGAGTTACAATGTTCCTTATCTAACAAGCAATTCTTTTTACAGATGTATCCTGTAACTATTTCAGTTTGTTCTAACAGCTAGTATCTCGTTGGAGAAGGAACACATCAGTGTCACAGAAGGATTAATGTAATGTTTTGGTTAAAAAAGGAAATCAGAAAATGCACTGCATGCATGATAACTTTATTGTTTATTTTTATTATCACAGGCAGTTGAAATATCTACATTAATCAATTTAACTACTCAGGGTTGTTTTTTGTTGTTGTTTTTTGTTTGTGTGTGTGTGTGACTGTAGATTCCCTAACAATAATTTAAATATGCACTTTAAAAGGCAGGCTGTATACATTGTTTAGAAAAAAGATAGTTCCTTGTTTTCATACAGAAAAGTTAACAGCCCAAATGTACAGAGGTAAAAGCTACAACTGCTGGAAAGCTATAAGAAAAATTAGGAGAAAAAAGTGGTTTTTAAAATGTCAGCATCTTATTAAGTAATTTTGAAAGTTTGGGGACATAAGCTTTTGAATTCATAAACAAATACAAGTTTACAACCTTGGAGATGATCAGACTCTAAACAGTTCAGAAAAAGCAAAATGATTTCTGCATGTATTTCAAGTTTAAATCATGAAGCATTTTATACTAAGAGACTTGCTGAGTATCCACTAAAAAATTTAAAATATGGAGGATTGGATAAGAAGAAATTTCTGCTTCATATTCACAAATAGACATAATCTCTAATACATGATATACCGAGAGGGAAAACGTAACCTTTAAATTTCACTATGCAAAAGTAGTTTTGCATTAAAAAGTTATGAATATGAAACAGTAGAGCAATCATACTAGAAAGGTCTGTGGGCTGATTATGCATGAAAACGGAATTACATTCTATTTTCTGATAATTTATTTTAGATAGGCAAGAGTCATGGACTGATGCTGGACTGTTGCCCCTAATCTAGCTATGGCACACAAAAATGACAACCCAATCCGTGTACTCAACCATACAAGTTAAGCGAATCCCTTTGAAACATTCATTTCAAGTAAAGATGTCCACAACATGTGCAAAAGATGTTTCACTGCAGGCTTCTTATAATCAGATTTAGGCATGATTTTGTTTCCAGTCAGGAAGCTAAAATTAGTTTAACTGTTCCTGAATGACAAAGTAAAAGATAAACATGTAGCTTCTCATTATTTCAGCTTCAATTGTTCTGTTTGTTACAAAACCAGGTTATACTGAACAATTTTGGGCTTTATGTGCTATTCTATAAGGAACTGATATATGATGTTATTACCCATGACATTAGAAATTTACAGTGATTATGACTGAATGTAATTTAAATCTGTAGTCATATTAGATTACTAGCCAAGAACAGAAAAAAATATCTAGTTTGCTCCCAAGTTCCAGAAAAGTATTCATTTTACACAGAAAAAGAAACATTTTACTTATACTTATTTGATTTTGAGGGATCATCTTCTTTCTTTTTGATGTAGTCATATATACTTCATGTTTTGAAACTATACTTATAAAGTTATCTGTATTTATATACGTATTTTCTGTTTGCAATGTATACAGATAGCTCATGACAGTTTAACAACTATTTGAAGTTACAATAGCACTGGAAAAAGGGAGTTATGAGCGCTCGTCACACTTACAACATCCTCACTGTGATGTGATCAAAATTTGGCACCTGGCAATCGCATGTACAGGTAGTTCTCAACTTGCGATCATAATTAAGCGCAAAATTTATGGTGCTAAGTGAGACATTTGTTAAGTGAGTTTTGCCTCATGGTACGACATTTCTTGTCACAATTGTTAAGTGAATCACTGTAGTTGTTAAGTTAGTAACACAGTTATTAAGTGAATCTGGCTTCCCCATTGACTTTGCTTGTCAGAAGGTTGCAAAAGGGGATCACAAGATTCCAGACTCTGCAAAGGAGACAGTTGCCAAGTGTCTGAAGTTTTATCACATGACCACGGGGAAAGATGCAATGGTCATAACTGTGAAAAATGGTCCTAAGTTACTTTTTTCAGTGATGTTGTAACTTTGAGTGGTCACTAAATGAACTGTTGTAAGTCGAGTACTACCTGTATTTACAACAGTTGCAATTTCACGCAGGGTCACACAATCACCACTGCAACCTTCCCGGGTGGCTTCTGACAAAATCAATGGGAAAGCCAGATTCACTTAACAACTGCAGTGATTGCTTAACTCTGACAAAAAAGGTTATAAAACCAGGCCGACTCACTTAACGAGCACCTGGCTGACTAACAGAAATGCTGGCCTCAATTGTGGTTTTAAGTAAGGAACACCCGCAAACTATCTGATGCTCCTCCCCCGACAGTCACATGACCACATAACCATCGTACCTTTTTTGCCGAAAAACACCATTTACTCCTGGTTTCTAGCCCCCCCCCCAAAAAAAAAATTCCCATAGCAAACAACAGTTCATTTAATGACTTTGGTGCTTGCTTTTTGACCGTGACATTCACTGCAAAAAAAGTAAAAAACATTAGCTTTGCAACCATCAGGACTTATGACTGAAATTTTGGGCTTAAAGTCATAAGTTAAAGAATGCTTGTAAATAAATATACACTACATTTAGAGCCTATTTTACCTCCATCTTAAAACTCAAGGTGTCCTATCTTGTAGCAAATCTAATGTTATTCAATCTTGAAATCAAGAGGCCACAGATCTGCTTCACATCAATAAGGGAAATTTGATTAATGCTCTCACAAGAACAGCTAATCTGGTCCTGGGTAGATGTTCTGCCTCTGTAGGTTTCTTGCCATAATACAAAGTTCCCCAATCTTTCTGGCTTTGTGGACCAGCCAGGGAGCGGGGTGGGAAGAGGGGATGGTTCCACATGAGAAGTGGGTAAGCATATGTGCCTGCGCAACTCTATTTGCATGAGTGGCGGGCACATGTGAGCATGCACACCCGCACTCGCCCACTACACACACAAGTGGAGATGCACGTACACGCATTCACCCACCACAACCTTCTGCAACATTCCTCAACCCGGTTCCGAAGAGCTCAAGACGCAATACTGGGCCGTGGCCTGGGGTTGGGGACCCCTGTCATAATAAGTCACTTTGGCTGGGGCTTTCAAGAGCTGACATGCAAAACACTTGGAAAGCACAAATCTCTTACTTCTCTCTCCATACTTTTCTTAGCGTACAAATGGGCGGGGACTTATTAGCGACATGGCTATCACAACTGGAGGCACAAAACTGAAATTCAGCAAGCAAGCAATGGATTAATTTGTGCTACTAAACCTAGGGGCCAATTTGCAAATATTAGTTAGGAACACCTTTCAGTGTAATTATGAAGGCAACAAAATGGGGGGGGGAGAAGGAAACACAAACAAAAATAATTGCTTTGGAAAGAATTGTACGAAATAGAATATAGATCCAACATATACAAAAACAGATGAAACTATTTTTCTATCATGCTTAATATTAGAAATTTTCACCTTCAATTTCATTAATTGAAAATAAAAGGAAGAAGAGGCAAAGTATAAGCATTATCATCATTTTTTTTAGCCATTCTCTATCCAATGCAGGATGAAAGCTTCTTCTGTATGTTTCCAACCAATACGTCCTGAGCTTTCTTTTGCCAATTGGGCCCATAATACTTGATGATGTTGTCGATCCATCTTGTTTTAGGTCACTTTCTTGGATGCTTTTTATCAAGTGGGATCCATTCTATGACTGCCTTGGTCCACTTGCCATCAGTTCTTCTTGCTATGTGACCAGCCCACTTCCATTTCAATTCTTTTACTCTCTTGATGATATCCTATACTTTTGTTTGTTCTCTAATTCATGTGTAGGTCTTTCTATCTTGTCTTGTAAGGCTGAGCACGTATCTTTTCATGACTCTTTTTGCCTCTCATAGCTTTTATACCAATTGTGAGGTTAGTGTCCATGGTTTATAATGTTAAATAATTTTGTTTCTAATTGTTTTTCACTGTTTTTGAAATTCCAATTTGAGCATGCCCTCTTTTAGAGTTAATTTTCTTAACCACAGCTACTACACCCTGGGATATGGGGAGGCATTTACACTGTTTGGGAATTGTATTTGATTTTAGATTTCTCAATAAATGTGACTGTGTGACTGTATTTTTTTAAAAAGGACCAAGTATTATGAATTTAATGGCCCAAAGTAAATAAACAAATAAACATGCAATAAATAAAATATTTATATTGTTGTGCTTCAAACAACTCTTTAATTTGAATATGAATGATTCATTATTCATTAGTTACAATGAATATGTTTTAAATGATTGCTTGTAAAGCCTATTACCTTAATTAAAATGTGCAGAATTATAAACATTGTGTACTTTCTAACAGCTTATTTTTGTTCTGTAAGTTGAGCTTTGCAAGTGAGGGCAGTGCAGAGATGATTATGATGATGACGACGACAATGATGATTTTTATCCAAATCATTTAATCCAGTTTTGCCCAATGTTGCCTTAAAATGTATTGAAATACAATACTCATCTAAACAGAAACAATCCATATAGTTAATTGGATTGAGGCAGTAAATAATTGCTTAAATAATAATAATACTGCAATTAAAATCATATACAGTATATTGCACTGTCTAAGATTCACTCCTTACCATGTCTACACAAGATTCTCTCTCGAAACAGAAGAAAGAATATGTCTAGAAAAGTGTAAAGACCTCATTTTTACACATAGACACACAGACACACATTTATTTAAAATTCTAAACAAATATAATAATTTGTAAATAAAATTAGCTGCATATTTTATTTATTTAAAACATTTAAATAGCTGACCATCTTATATCAAATGCTAGGTGGTTCACAATATATATATAAGGATTAAAAAAGAAGACCAGGAAAAAATAATTGATAAAACTTCATATTAATAATTTGTTAATATTCCTCCCACGCATTAATCTATTCATCTAGAATAAAACTATTATGTTTTCCCCTTGTTGGTGTAAGATATAAACTCAGACCATATATTTGAGAAGGCTGTAACTTTAGTTTGACCCAAATCCAAGTGAAGCATGTCAATCAAATTTTCAGCTATGGCAATATGTCAAACCTTCTGTACCAAAGTTCCCATGTCATAATTTTACCTTTCAAGTAGTTAGCTATGGACATTCTGGTGGCAATCAATAAAAATACAACTAATTCTTTAGGGCAGATATTTGTTTCAGACCTTACAATATATATTCAACAAACAAGTTGTGGAAACTTATTCATTCTTTGATTTATAACATTCTCAATCTCCAAAAATACCACAGACCAGAAGGAAAGGACATGGAGACATTTCCTTTTTTTATAACCATTTCAACATCACAACCACCAAAAATAGCTTTTTTATTCGTGCATATTAAGATATAAGAAGGGAAAGCTATAAGGTGGAGGTGTCAAACTCAAGGCCTGTGGGGCTGGCCTAGAAATATCAAAGGACCAGCCTGTTGTGCCTCTGGAAGCCAAAATGGGACATGGGGGGCATGCATGCCCCCCCCATGGCCCACCTTCTTGCTGTAGATGCAGGCGGATCCCTGGATGAGCAGCGCCGCTTCGATGAAGTTCATGGTGGTCTTCCCGCCGTCGAAGGAGATGCAGATCTGGTCCAGCTGCGGGGAGGAAGGAAGAACAGGAGGAGGAGGAGGAGGCGGCGGTCACAACCCCCCCCACCTCCGTAGCCTGCCCTGCGGGGTCGTTGTGCGAGGACCCCCCTCCTCCTCCTGCCCCTACCTCCTCCAGGTACTCCCCCAGCTGCGTGGCCACGTCCACCTCCCAGTTCTTGGTCAGGTCCCGGATGGGCTGCAGGAAGTGCAGGAATCGCGACTCCGCGTCCTCCATGATGATGATGATGATGATGGCGGCGGCGGCCGTTTTGATTTTTCCCGCCCGGCCCTGACGCCATCGGCGCGCGACGCGGAGGGCGGCGTGGACGTCGAGGCGCGGGCGTCGCGCGTCACCCGCCCCGCGGCCCCGCCCCCGCGTCCTATCCCCGCCCTCCTGGGCTTCCCTGTAGCGGGGCGGCGAGCGCAGCAGCGGAGCGGCGATGGGCTCGGAGGCGCCTCGCCTGGCCCGGCAGCTCTTCCTGCGCGGCACGGCCGCCGCCTTCCTGGCCGCCTTCGCCTCGCTTTACGTCCAGCTGCCCGGTGAGCCCGCGGCCGGGCGGAGCGGGGGGGGGCGCTTTGCACGTGCCCCGGGGCGCCCTCGCCCCGCCCGTCCTCGCAGGGGCGTCCGGGGAGGAGGGGGGCTGTGTCCCGCTTAGCGACCTTAAGTCCGCGCCCTCCCTCTCCCCACGACCCGCTTGTGTGAATGCAACGGCTTCTCCGCCCGGAGGGGTCCCTGCG
>JANHFL010001756.1:97826-134299 GCA_032468155.1 Oxyrhabdium leporinum | reverse complement strand
CTTATAAGCTGTAAACCGCCCCGAGTCTTCGGAATGGGGCGGTATATAAATGTAAAAATAAATAAATAAATAAATCATGAATTTATACAATCTGTCTCCCAATGAATTAAGATCGTCTTTCATCATGGCATGAAGTGTCCACAACTGGCAAACTAAGCACTGCTGTTGATATCTTTTCCAGTGTTTGGAAGCTATGGGGTCTAGATGGGAAACAAAAGGCTTCACAACTGAACCTTGCAAAAGTGAGTAGCTTTGGGTTTTTGGGACTCCTGGATGTGGGACTTTACCATCTTTGCTACTAAATGGGGTTGTATTACCCCATATATAAACACGGTGCACAATATTAGGGTCCTTCTAGACTTATGTCTCCTACTGAAGGAGTAGGTGGCCTTTGTACAACTTCATGCTGTGTACCAACTGTGCCTTTTCTGGATCATGGGGCTCTACTTATAGTCACTCATGCCCCGGCCATCTCCAGAATGAATTATTGTGATGCTCTCTAAATCAGGCTGCTCTTGAAGAACATCCAGAAGCTTCAGTTGGTGCAGAACTTGGTTGCACAGACAATTATTGGTTCTCTATGATGACATATGTTACACCTCTGTTCTGTAAGTTGCATTGGCTGCCAATTTGCTTCTGAAAGCAATTGAAAGTGCAGGATTTGACCTTTAAAGCTCTACATGGCATGGATCCTGGTTATTTGAGGGACCACCCATTCCATATCACATCTACCCATCCCATCAGATTGAGCAGAATGGTGTGTTGCAGGTCCCACCTGCTTCTGATGGGAACACATAACATGCCATCCACTGGAACAACATCTCCTCCTGAGATTAGCCTTTCATGAGGCTGTTTTATTATTATTTCTCATAAGAATCCTTTTTATTATCTTGCTTTCATTTATTTTTAAATGTGTTTTAATAGTTGTGATATTGTTTTAACCACTGGTTGTATGCTACCCAGAATCACATGCAATGAGATGGGAGCTGTATAAATATATTCAATAAAGAAATAAAAGTTAGTTTTATTTATAATTTTATATTTTATTTTGTTTAAACTGTATTACCAAGATTTCTCTTTTTTATTTTAAGCGTAGTTGTAAAACACTAATGCGGTTATTATTATTTTTAAAAGGATCTAAATAGAATCACAAATCTGCATCTAAAACATTACTGCTATTGTGAAATGTTTTTATTGTAGATACTTTGCATTCAGTAAGAGAAGCCAGTCATTTATAGATTACAGTGCTATATCATGCAACAAATACAGGGAAACAAAAACAACCAGATAACCATAACCTAAAAACAACAATTGATAACATAGCTTGTCAATTATTTAATTAGCATCTTTACTGTTATTCTCAAAAGGAAAAAAAATTACACAAGAGAGAGAGCATTAATTTACCCATATAAGAAGAGTTGATGAAATATCAAAAGCATGTAGCAAGAATTAGCTGCATCACAAGCCATCCTTTAAAAAACACACAGAGAGACACTTTCAATAAAGAGGAGAGAATCACAACAATGAAAGGCAGGAGATACATGCACTGCTATAAGTCCCAAATAACTTAACCAATGAGGAATTCTTGATGTTCACGCAATTCCAAATAACTGTTGCAACAGCAGCAAATGCACTTGGAGCCAGGAAGAGGGGAGAATACATATTCCCAATAGGCCTGGATAATAATACAGTGGTTGTCTAAGAGAAATGTATCTTCAAGAAAGACATTTGGGCTATGTGACTGAGTGACAGGTGTACTTTGTATTAAAAGGCTTCGCATCTGAAATAATTGTCCTGGTTTTATTGTTATAATAAAACCAGATTTGGGAGCTGTTTCTTTTCTAACAAAAAATTATTTGCCAGATTTTGTTTTTATGATAAGGTTCCTGATTCTTAGTAGAAAAACAGGCAAGAGCAATCGAATAACATATATTAATATAATTGTTCATTCTCAATGTGCAAAGTTCTGAAGTCCATAAGGAGCATCAAGATTTTTGTGTTAACCACCTGCTTGCTTATGGCTTCACATTGCTTTTTTCAGATGTTTATAATATAAAGAGTATTTAAATAAATCTGATGCAAATGCATGGTGAAAAGTAGAGAATATTTTTCAGCTTTTCTATTAAAGCAAGAAAGAAAAAGGGAGGTACGAAACTGTTCCGAAAGAAAATTGGCTGAAATCCTACTAAAGAAAACAGCAGTAAAAAAAAATGAAATAACAGGAAAATGTTGAATTATTTATGTCTGACAATTCACAGAGCAAATTCATTGATGGGAAATAGTATTAAAGCTAATCAGTTCCAAGTTTCATTGTGTCTGATTATGTGTGTATGTGTTCTAGTAAATCTAGACATTTCTCCCTGTTTTGGAAGATGAGGTTAGCAACTGATTTTCAAGTGGGCAGTATCACCAATAGAAAATAAACAGAACTAGCATCTGTGTCTCTTATTTAGAAAACGCGTTACAACCACAACCTGTAGAATAATTTGTTATTTTAATGTTAAGGGGACAAATCTGAAATAGGTTCACAGGGATAAAAAATGTTTAGTATTGTTTTACAAAGGAAAATTCAGGGAAACCAAGAAAATCAATAATTAAATTAAATAACTCTAGAGGACAACTTTCTGAAAGACTGTAAAGGACTATTCTTTATAATAGAGGAAGTATGTTCACTGCAGATTGCTGATATAGTTGGATTAATTTTGTCCTTCCTTCGTTCCTTTTTTTTTCTTATGACTTCCAACTACTTCTAATCTGGACATTTTCCAATTCATGGCACTGTGTCTACTTCTGTTATAGCTAAGATTCCCAATCAACATACAATTCCTGATCCCCTCTGATTTTCCCCAGATATGCAATAAGTTTTAAGGTAAATTAAAATTCTGAAACATGTAGATTTCAGCACAAAAATGCATTCCTAGTTGGGAGAGAAGAATCAGGTGGGTTCATACAGAAATCGGGACCAAATAAATTATTTCATCATCTTTGTTGTACTGTACATATTAGCATACTTGCTCAAGCCCAATGAATCAGAACCCCAAAGATCCTGACTGATCAATTCACTTCATTAATAGCTTCATTTAAAAAAATGCTTGCTTCCTATGGCTTAAAAGGCATGATCACTGGCCAGCCAAGAAGCTTAGAAAAATTCATGATGTCAAAAGAAAAACGGATCCACTCAGCTCAGCATATAAATAAATAAAAAGATGGGATAGGGGAAAAAATAAAAAACAAGAAGATGCTAAATGTTGATGAGGAGTCAGAAAATAAAGTGTTAGATGACCTAAGGCAGCTTGGCTCATGGGTAGATGCAAAACTGTGTAAGTCAAGATTCTGCAAAGTCTGAAACTTAGCATAACATAAGTGGGAACAGAAACAATAGCAAGTAGCTAAATGTTTTTAAGGCAAACCCTTCCCCAGAATTCATAAAAGTATGCCCACTAGAAAATGTATCTAAACTTTAGGTAGGTTTATAATTTTTAACTGCCAACCTCATCAGCTGTGAAAATAGGAAACTAAAATGGGATTACAATTCAGATTCAATTTCTGTCTCTTCAGTCTTACTCTACCACCCTAGGTTACTTTCGGTGCATTTTGATCCCTTGCTTCTTACATCAAGCACTATTCCCAGCCACAACATTTTCTATTTATTCTCCTAACGATCACATCTTTGTCATAACTCAGATGGCGATTACTGTTGGTGTCCAAAAACAGACAAACAAGATCAAAGGAACTAATAGCCTGTTAGAATTATGAAATGTATGACAGGACTGCCTTCTTGACAACTGCTTGCATTAAATGAACAAGATACGCCAACGTTAGATTTCTCCTTCTACAAATTACTGTCCACCATATCTAAAATGTGTCATAGTTTAAAAGAGTTATTAGAAACATGTTGGCAGTTTGAGGAAATTTACAAGCTATGTGGTAGAAATAGCTTATGGAAAAATTCAGGCAGTGTTCTAAATTTTTACAAGGTGTTACAAAAATAAACTAGTTTAAAATGTCTTAAAACTAAGTAAATGGCTTTGTTAATTTAAATGCTGCTTTTCAATTAAAATAAATGAACATGCCTTATCTGAGGTCAAGCATTGCGTATATACAGAAAGTCCTTGACTTACAAACATTTGTTTCACCTTTTGTGACCTTCTGACAAGCAAAGTCAATGGCGAAGTCAGATTCACTTAACAACAACTCCAGCAATTCACTTAACAACTGTGGCAAGAAAGGTCATAAAATGGGGCAAAACTCACTTAACTTAGCAATCAAAATGTTGGGCTTAATTGTCCCATCTTAATTGGGATTAATAAATCAAGGATTACCTGTAAATCATATATCCAGAACAACGCATTGTACACTTCAAAGGCATTTAGGCTGTCATAAAAATGGAACAAGCAGTCTTCTGTAAAGCCACCTTCTCAGTTCTTGCTTATAAAATGAATGCAACCAGCATTCAAATAATTGCTTTTGTTAGACTTGATTTGCAGTGGCTTGATTTGCAATGATTATGGTGTTTGAAGATGGTATTACATTTTTAAGCATCTGAGCAGGGAGCTTTTGAAGCCCACACTACTCCTGATGGACCAGGAGGGTATTATGGACAAACATGATATGACAATTGATGAAGCAATAATGAAAGCATTTGAAAATTCCATCTTTAATGTAGGAAATCAGAACATCTTAGTAAATGTAGCAGGTTTCTTAACAAAGACTATGAGTGACAACAAGGTAGAGCAAGCTTAAGAAGATAAAAGGAAGGAAATCCCTAGGACCAGACAGGAAACTTTACCAAGCATTTCAAATATTTAGCAATACCTAGAAATCTACTTCTAACAAGACGGAGGGTGCCAGATACATGTCAAGACAATACTCATTTTTAAGCACTTTGAAGAACATTTGGGAATATGGAAAATTTAAATGCACCAGTTAAAAATGGTATTAGAGAGGGAAAGAAGAAAAGGTAATTTTAGGTCAGTGTTATAAATGATAATAGCTATCACTCAACTTGTTTTTAAAGCAATGAAAGGTACAATTAAAGTTTCATTCATTTATTAAATCTGTATCCATGAAATTAGTAGGCTTCTTTTAACGTATGGCTTCTATTCATTTATCCCTGAAAACAATTATTTATGAGCTTCCTTTGCACCCAAAGTGACCATCAAAGTCATTTAACATTCTGAGGTATTTGCAGTATCAAAACAGAATTCAGCAGTGGAAGCCATAATCTTCTTCAAAAATTACATTTCAGTGAAATGTAAAATTATATTCTATATTACTTGAAACTCTCCTTTTAAATAAATATCACCACAAGAAATCAACAGCGAAAACCTGCCCTGTATTTCTACCAGCTTCATCTCTCTCTTGCTGACACAATACTGACCAGAGATGGTAAAATGAATGCTAAGGAACAGGGAATTTAAAGGATGTGGCTACATACCTTTCAGAATTTCAGAGCTAAGGTTCACAGTACAGATTTATATGAATAGAAATTATAATGGGGTTCTTCAGACTCTTAAATATGCCACAATAAGTTACGTTTTTGCTTATCATAGTGGTTAGTAAACTATGGTTTATGCTGAGCACTGTGTTTATCAAGCACTTTGCTTTTATTTAACAAGCTACAATTTAAACAAACCAAAGCTTTGTATACTATGTGACATCATACTGTACATAATGTATTGTATGCTGCTTCAGTATCTTTTTATAGTTTTATCTTAACTGTAATAATTTCAGTCAGACTATCCTTTGTTATCCTCTCTGCAAACCTCTCTGTCTCATTCTTGATCATGAAAATATAATCTGGTTATTCTAGTAACTACAACATGGTTCCAAATACATAGAAAACAGAACAAAGCAGAAACATAAAATGGCCCCTGTTTTAGACAAGAATGAGCTAAAAGCTTATGTTTGTCCTGGACTCAAGAGACATTTTTCTCTGTATTAAAGGACTGTTTGGGTCTAAAATACTTTCACACAGAGCTTCATATCCTTTAAATACAATCTTCCAACACTGAGCCTCACTTCTTGCCATTAGTAAACAGCTTATGGCTGGGCATTATGCTCTATAGCACTATTTTTCAACCCTGAAGTCCACACATCTTAAGGTTGCCAAGGCTGAGAAACGGTGCTTTATAGTCACAATTCCCTGACAATACAATATTTAGTCTTGTCTACTGTGACAAACATATAGACCACATGGGGGAAAGTTATTCTAGCATTTCAGAGTCTTTATGCAACTGGAAGATATTAAATTCTTTACATCCCGCAATCCATCTGGACTCAAGGTGTGTCCTTAGACAGCAGAACTTTGCTATTCCTGAAATAACATTACGTGGAAAAAAAGGATTAGTAATGAATTAGTATTAAAAGGCACATGAACGCACAACGGTTTTGATTATCAGAACAAAAAGATCGTAGAACAGGTACATGGCTCTTGTGAATAATTTTTTTCTGGGGTGTTGAGTGAAATAAGTCACATGGCCCAACTGAGAAATAAGCAATATTAAATAACTGGTGTGATCCTATACTATTCACTGGTATTTAAGGAAAAGGCAACTAGTTAAATCAGAACAGCTGAAATGCAGTCACATTTTAAACTGGAAGCTTTATGAAATGAAGATAAACCCAAGTTCAGGCAGCCTACCTTATAACAGGTGATCAGAACAAACTTAAAATTAAGAGGTATGAAGTCATGTTAAAAATATTCTCAAGGAGTGATGCCAACTGACAAAAAAGACAAATGAAGAAAAAAACTCTCAGGACAGTTAATAATCCAGTTGCATTGGTACACTCAAAATAAGCCTTCTCCTGGCACACTGTCCAGCTATTACATTTAAACCAAACCAGTAATATAATGCAATAGAATCAGTCCCCCAAAAAGTAATGTTAGCTATTCCAAATGTCTATGAAGATTCTCAGTCACCCAGGTCATGGTTGTCCCAAAGGTGCTTTTTTTTCAAGAGGCAACTGGATTTTCTGGATTTTCTTTGAAGACTTTCGCTTTTCATCCGAGAAACAATAATAAAAACAAAAAAATATAAATATCTGCAAATAGAAATAGAACAACTGTGGCAAAAGAGAGCAAGGGTGGTAGTAATAGTTATAGATGCCTTGGGTGCCATCCCAAAACAACTGGAACACCACTTGAACACCACAGACATTGACAAATTCAGCATCAATCAATTGCAAAAGTCAGCTTTATTTGGAACAGTTTCCATCCTGTAGTGATATCTCTAACACCATCAAACATACACATCTACCTATCCCAGGTTCTTGGGAAGGATTTGATAGGCTCACGAAAATGCCAAATCCAATCTGGATGACTATGTGACAAACCATAAAGGACTTTTTAAAATGACTGGTGAAATTCCCATAGTCCTATCTTACTTATGCTTACTCAAAGATAACTCTCACTGCCTTCAGTGAACTTTTCTTTATAAAATAGATTTGCATAAGATCTTGGCTACAAGCACATAGCTATGTGCAAATTACTCTCGATGTACTAACAGGGCAGTCCTGTGCAGATCTTAGGGAAGGGGTGTCCAACCTTGGCAACTTTAAGACCAATGGAGTTGCCAAATTTGGACAGCCCCGGTCTGAAGACATTTTCATATTTATTTTCCTATCCAAGCTAAGTTATGAAAGAAATCTCCATTGGCAGACAAGTTTATTCATAAAATGTCTTGCATGTTAAAAGTTGCTTGCCAAGTGCTTTCATACAAGATGGGACCGTAACGCGACATACCCTTCTTTCTTGAAGTGCAGCCTCTACACAATCCACAATAAAGGAAGTGAAGAGCCCATTCAAACCTCAAAGACAATGCTTGAGAAATAACACTTTTTTATGTTTGAGCTTGCACAATGCATTAGTGAGGTGCACCAGATGAAAGCCTTAGAAAACATTCCTCTTGGATGTTTCATATCGAGAAGTTCCAACCAACTATGCTTGCACGTTTCAACAAAGGCTCCAAATCTTCTGACAGCTCTCCCTGTAATACAAAGAAGCTGGCAATAGCTAGTGGATCAGACAGACTAAAGATAATATTTCAGATTCTTCTTCTTCATCATCATCATCATCATCACCATTGAGTTAATCTATATTAACAAGCATAGTTTAAATTGCATTAAATATTATGCATCTGACTACTCAGAAGCCTATTTATCAAAACTGTAATTCAGTTGCTGTGGTTAGTAACTGTTAAGCTTTTTACATGTTGTTATTGTTACTTGGGGGAGGGGTGTTATCTTTGACTGTAGCTGGTCTATATGTAGTCCGCCTATTTTTGGCTTTGGCTGACTTGCAAGCCTACATCAGTGATCCGCAATGTGATGCCCAGGAACGGGCAAAGAATTTGCAGCCAGCTCCCTATTGCATCCCACTTTATACATTTCAAGAAGTTATTTTAATTAAAAATAGTAATACAAAGCAAAATACCACTCTCTAACGTTATATTTATGTTCAAAATGCTTCTGAACCTCAAATGGTCCCCGCAAAACTTCCTTCAGAAAAACATGCATTAGTTACCCTGACCAAGATAAGAAGAGGCAATAGTTCTTCCGTTGAGAAAGAAAAGCTGAGTGGGCTCACAGGTAGAATACCAGTAAATGGTATTTTGTAATCATTGATGTCATTCATGGCAGTTGTTTTGTGAATGGGCAAATCCTGCAGCAACCATTTGGAAATAGTATCAACTTGATTTTTTAAAATGGCAAATGTGCCCACTACTCTAAGAGCCTTTGGAGCCCATCGGGGGTTTCCAAACTTGACAACTTTAAGACCTGTGGACTTCCAGATGGCTGGGAAATTGTGGGAGTTGAAGTCCACAAGTCTTAAAGTTGTCAAGTTTGGAGACCCTTGCTCTAAATCATGTTGCTTTTTTTAAATTTTGATTGCAATAGTGTGGTATACATAACACTGAATTCACATCCCTGAAATAAGCAGCACAGGTGCTCTCAAGATTACCAGCAACTCAAATGAGAGTACAAAATAAAATAATAATTCAACCAAGCTACCTATATACTACAAGAGCAAGCAATATTTCTTTGTAGTTGTTAGTTGTTAATTAAGCAAGCACCCCATCATGTCATGTAATTTTCCTTTCTCCTACAGACTACTTAGTCTTCCTTATGTTCATTGATTTCTTTCTTGCCCTGTCTTTGAGGTTGTCCATGTTCTGCTTTGGGAATTGGGATGATTCCAAGGGTTGTGGGTGTGAATATTCCTACTTCTCTTCTTGCTTCTACATGCACTTGCATGAATCCATAAAGCAAAGAACCAGCCAATGCCACTATAGTATATTACAAAACTACACTTTGAACTGATTATTAACAGTACAACCAGGTGGGTAGGAGACCTCCAGATTTTCAAGAATCAGTCCAACCCTTAAGTTTGTTCCTGGCTAAAGATGGAGGCAAGGTCATGTCATCTGTTCTTTTCCACCTGCCCATAATGACTTCCTGCACTATAATTTAGCTGACAATTGGTCATTGAGACAAAAAGAAAGCTAACATGACAAGCAAAATAAGAACCATCCTTGTAGTTCCAAAGAGTAATCTGACTCATTGGAGGAAGAAATGTGCTTATCTAAAACTCCCAATCGCTCATAAATACAAATTTATATAGGAAAAAAAATGCCTCAAAAAAGTAGAAAGTGCAGCATACAACATGACTAGTCCACCATATAAAATACCAGTCTCTTGCACTAAAGGAGAGTGTGCTCTGTCTAACTGAGCAACTGTGTGATGGATATGGTCATTGTGAACACCTGGGAAGAAAGTTACCTGTTTCTCAAAATATGACAAGTTATCCTTTGCTTTTGGACATAACGCATAAATATACCTTTATTAATAAAATTAATAACATGAATAACCTTACTTCTGAAAGTATTGCAATTATAGTAAACTTTGATTTCCCTAATACAATTATTTGCTGCCAACAAAGCTATTAAAGAATTGTTCTGTTTTAAACCCCATCACTTACTGCTGAGGGATGCACAAGTATTTGCTCAGTCAAGGATATTCTTGGTTAAAGGGATGCATCTGAACTCACCCAGTTATATTTCAAATAATGTTCACCACATCAATGATGCGATTGATTATGTGCCACCATGTCATTTTCAACTCTTAGTAACCACTTAGATTTTTTCCATGATGAACTATCATTAATCTGGCCTTTCAGGTTTTCCAAAGATGCACTTATCACCAGTGTAACTTAGTCCATCCATCTTGCTGCTGGAGGCCCTCTTCTCGTTTGTTTCTCATTTTCCAGAATTACAGCTTTCTCTAGAGAGATAGTTATTGTGTCCAAAGTAAATAATTTGAGCTTTGTCATTTTTGCCTCAAGTGAGAATTCTGTGTTGATATGTTTGCTTGTTTTCTTGGTTTCCATGGTACTCTGAGGAGTCTTCTCCAGCATCAAAGTTCAAAAATGCAACATCTCTACCCAATATCTACATCCATAGTGTCACAGGGAATACCATGGTTTGCATGATTCTCATATTTGTATGAATAGAAACATAATGGTATTTGAATAACTTTTCCAAGACCTTCGTGGTTTCTGTACCAAGTGTTAACTTGTAGTATATTTCTTGAATGCTTGTTCTGTTACTGTTGATGGTTGATCTAAAAGGCAGAAGGAATCCACTACTTCTGTATCTTCATTGTCATTTCTAAGGGTGGTTGTTCTACCTGTTGCCATTAGTTTGGTCTTCTTTATATTTAATTTTAGTCCATTTTCCCATTTGCTGCTTATTAAGAGAACTTGCAGATGTCATCAGCATAGAGCAAATAATTGATGTTTCTTCCTCCAGTTTTAAAATCATGCTCAACTTCTTCCAATCCAGTATCCGTTAATATATATTCAGTATATACATTGAATAAATAAGGGCAGACTAATACAGCCTTGTCTCACATGGAAAAGAAGTCAGGCAAAAAGGTCATCCCAATGCCAAACTTTGAGGGTGGTAAGAATATACAGACCAACAGCTGCACTTCAAAGAGTCCAAAAAGCTCATGGGAAAAACTCACACTTTTGTGGGTGTGGGTGTATAAAATAACTCAATTCCGAGAAATAAACAGAAGGTTAATATTTAAAGACAGGGAGAAGGGGAGAAGCTTTGGAACCATAAAGTATAAAAATGATTGGATAAAGAAAATGAGGTTTTAATGTGGTAATAACAGACTGAATATGGTATTACAGACTAAAAGGTGTTATAATGTTACTCTACACTGGTCCATTTGACATCTTCCCTCTTTGGGAAGGAAGTACTAAGGTCAGATAAAGGCTCTTTGGGTGGAAAAATAATGCTGATCAGAAGACCTGTCTTTAGATTCCTATAATCATCAGATAGGACTTGACATTCGCTTCACCCAGTCTCTGAGTTTAGGAATGAGATATGTCCCTCCTTAGCCAGAATGTATTTCTCTCTCTCTCTCTCTCTCTCTTAACATTTTATTGAATTATAAAATATTGTAAAATACAAAAGTAAATGGAAAAGCAGTAGGGAGGAAAAGGGGGAAGAGAAGTGAGGAAGGATAAGAAAAAATAGAAAAAGAAACATTGACTTCCGACTCTGTGTTGCAGTAAAATAAGCCATTAACATCATATCACAATTTTTTGTTTTTTCCTAATAATATGAACAAGCCATTTCTGTAAAGATCTATCAGTCTACTTGGTAAAACCCAAAATCAAAGTTTCATTCTTTTCCACTTCAAGCACGAAATTCAGAAGCAGTCTCCATGCGGAAACAAAAGTGCTTATGTTGTTTTCTTTAATCAAAGTAGTCAATTTTTTTCCATTTCAGCCAACTCCATCAACTTCTGCAACCATTCGTCCATAGTAGGAATTGGAGTGTCCTTCCATTTTTGAGGAAAAAAGTGACTTTGTAAGAGAATTTGTAATTTCTCTGTAGATGCCAAATTGGAAATATCTTTTATTTACAGATTTATGGTGACCAATTTATAGCAAACCAGCTTATGCCATGAAATATAAAATCATTTTCCTTTGAAACACACAGTTGCATAAATTACCAAGCTCAAACTTGCATTTTGTATTTTGAGAACTTTAATAAAATTATATATTTTATTTACTTTGGACAAAAGACCCAGCTCTCTAGAAGAAGGCTGCAATGCTGGGCAAGGAGAGACAGAGAAGAAAAATATGACCGGTAGCAAAGTGGATAAATATAAAGCTGAAATACCTGAAAGACCAGGTTCGACACAGATCAACATTGAGAAAATATCTCTACCTGGTCCTTTGGAGAAGAAAATAACTTATTGTCACAGAAATAAATTAATAATCAAGATGAAGGAAAAAAGAGAAAGTATGATCCCTTAATATATGTTACTGTGTAACATATTTGTGATGTCTGGGTTTAGAATGTATTCATTTATTAACAAGGTGTTCTGCTAACTAAGAACTCTAATATTAAAGATAAATCCAAAGAAACAATAAAGCTAATGCGTTTCATGATGCCATATCTAAAATGTACCAGCTATGATTTATTCCTCCCTCTGCATCAAAATCAATTAGATTTTGCATTTTAACATCAACATGTGGAGTACTGCTTATATAGCTGAATATATTTTGATACCACACATTTTTATTTTGAACAAAAAGCAATTTTTTTTAAAAGCCTGGCAGATTTACAATGCTGTGAGATATACAGAGTGATGCTCCCTTAAAATGGAGCCTTTGAGATCCTGTGGGGAAAAAAAGTGTTACCCTTACACAGAAAGTGTTTATGGATTAAAAGATACCAGTGAATATAAATAGAGGACTACATTTAAAAGCTTCTGCAACATTTTGTAGAGATTGTACCTACTTAAATTTCTA
The DNA here is from genome assembly GCA_032468155.1 of Oxyrhabdium leporinum. Taxonomy (NCBI): domain Eukaryota; kingdom Metazoa; phylum Chordata; class Lepidosauria; order Squamata; family Cyclocoridae; genus Oxyrhabdium; species Oxyrhabdium leporinum. Next base: position 121,467 of record JANHFL010001756.1, on the reverse strand, counting down.
CTGCAAATCTAATTTTATTTACCCATAAACAAAAACTAAATGAGGGGACTGTTTGGTAAAATTTCAAATCCATTAATAGCTGCAGAGGGCAGCATGTCCTGATTTTTAAATGATAATCCTACAAGCATCCAACCAAAAAACCTGTAAATGAATCCATTTATCTGGTAAGGCCACCAAGGACTTAGATAAAAGGAGTAACAGCCACATGAAATGAAGAACAACTTCCTTTTAAAAAAAAACTCATCCGAGAGCTAATGATGGTTGATGATGCCCGATTCCCACTTCCAATGTCTTAGCTAAGTTGAGTAGACCGAGATGTTGAGCAATTAAATTAACTACTCAAATCCCAATGCTTAATTCCTGTATCAACTGCAGATACCTAGTTTATATTGTAAAGGTAACTGCCAATAATCCAATTGTTCACTTTTAAGTGAGGCATGATTAACATTTAAAGTTGTTTCAACACCATTTCCTCTGCACAAGAAAATTTAGCATTTAAATTGTAAGAACTTAAAATGTAATCTAAGAATAAGATTACATTTAAACACTATTTAAAAAAATATATAACAAAATACAATTTTATCAATGATAAATTTTTATTCTTTAGGTATCAACAGGATAGCAGCTGCATACAACAATTAGTAATGACCCAAAGTTCATCTCATTTTTTTCTTGCCATACAGGTTCAAAATACTGTTTGGATCTGCTGCTCTTGAATGCACAAGTAAAGGCATCATGTACTGATGCTAACAAGCTAATAATCAGTTTAGCCTCACTAATTTCAAGAAATCAAATATATTTACAACTAAATTGGAATACAAGTCATTCTTCCATTGTGGAATAGATAAGTTGGCAGTCACCAATACACCACTGTCCTCTCTTGACAAAAACTTGGCTTTGTTATGATTTGTTTAATGCTTAATTACTGAATCAATCTTATTTGGCTTGGTTTATCCAAACTAAGCCAGAATCAAACAAATAATGCTATGACTTCTATGCGAATAGTCATGCTGAGTCTACCATGCTCTCTCTCTCTCTTTTGGGGATCAAAGAACAACAGAAGGAAATATTGAGATGCTTGCCAAAAATGGATGAAAACTAAACATTATAGGAAGCATAGCTGCCCATCAAGGAGTGCAGAAGATCTGTAAAATGTAACCTACAGCATGTTATATATGCTGTAAAAACCATAGGTAAGATGGCCTTTGGATCAAATTGAACCTGCTTTGCAGAAATGGTTGCCCATATGGAAAGGAACCTATGGGGTTTGCCCTCTTAGAAGCAACTATGCTGCTACTCTGCAGTTTGAAAAAGACCTCGCTTCAAGTTAATGAGGCTTGGCATTCCATTTAATGGCAGGTTTTCTGCATTCCCACAGAAATCTTCTTTCCCTCTGCAACTCCAAAGAGCTTCAAAGCATTTTTATAATATTATATAGAGTTCTGCTGTTCAACCAAGAAGGGGGGAAGGGGAGAGGAGGAGAAAAGCAGAAACTGGTAGTCTTAAAAATACTTCTGTGCAGGATGGCTCAAATTATTATTGGCGTAATTTATTGATCTGTCAACTTCTATTAGTGATATGAATACCTGACACAAGCCAGAAAGTACAAAGCTATGGCTTGGCCCTATGTACTGCAGACAAATCTAACAAGCATTTTTTAAAAGAAAAAAACTATCAAGGCTATGAAATTAGCTGCTATGGTTTAACAAACTGCCTAGATCTTAATGAGATAATAATCCTTTCTATAGGTCATTCATTTCAATCAACAAATGAGAATTATATGAATGAGTACTTCAATTCCCACCCTTGAAAATGATCACATTAGGGAGAAAGTTAAACCCTTCATCCTTAAAATTATTTTATTTTTGTAGGGAAAGAATATTCAGAGCAGGATGCAACTAAATGCAATGCATTTGCAATATCATGTAATAAACCCTGACACAGAGTGACAACTGTGTCCTTCAGAGAAGGGCTTACCTATCAGTCCAAGGAGCAAAGAGGACAAGAGTAAAAGAGAAATCATAAACTTTATTTCCAGAAGGTTTCAGCCTACTAAAAGTAGTAGATGGTAGGAAGACCATTGAATGTGAATAGTGTAGAATAACAGAGTTGGAAGGAACCTTGGAGGACTTTAAGTCCAACCCCCTGCTTATGCAGGAAACCCCTACACCATTTCAGACAAATGATTGTCCAATCTTTTCTTAAAAACTTCCAGAGTTGGAGCATTTGGTGACATGGCGGCGCAGTGGTTAGAGTACAGCACTGCAGGCTACTTCTGCTGACTGCTAACAATTTGGCAGTTCAAATCTCACCAGGCTCAAGGCTTCCATCCTTCCAAGGTGGGTAAAATGAGGACCCAAATTGTTGGAGCAATATGCTGATACTCTGTAAACAGCTTAGAGAGGGCTATAAAGCATTTTGAAGTGACATATAAGTCTAAGTGCTATTGCTATTGCTATTCACAACTCCTGGAGGCAAGTTGTTCCACTGATTAACTGTCAGGAAATTTCTTCCTTCCACCTTCAACCCTTTCCATCAATGTGGGAAATAAGGGATTAGTATTGAATTGAACCAGCATTTCCCCAAACTGGTGTCTCATAGATGTGCTGGTATCATAATACCCAGAATTTCAATCCAGCAAAAATATGCATTCTGTAAATGGCATCTGAACTACAGATGGAAGGGTGCCAGATTAAGGAAAAATGCGCTAGATCCAACATTGGTAACTTTAAGACTCATGCTAGCTGGAGAATTCTGGAAGTTCAACTTTGGGAGTTGAAGTCCACAAGTCTTTAAGTTGCCTAGGTTGGACACCCCTGCACTTGATGAATAGCCATTTCCAATATGCCAAAAGCCATGTAATTGCTTGCATTCAAGCAATGTCAGTCACCAAAATGATTCCAGCTTTGAAATTCTTTGACTTCTAAAGAGGTAACTTAGATGATTTCACATTGTACTAAGAATGACATTCTTACCACTCATGTGGTAAATTACAACCACCATTAAATTCATCTAGAGAAATAATCCAAAGTTAGTCAAGTTTAGAATAGGACCTTTTAAACCAAGCAGGCAAGTTAATCAAGATTAATTTAAGGCCTATTGATTTCAATACAGTAATTGCACTCTAAGCATGACTAAGCCTGGAAATAACCTAAGGAAAGACTACTGCTTTAAGAAAATACTTTTCCTAAATTGATATATTATTTTCTCCAGGTGATTTACCTTTTGCTTAAAAATGAACATGTGCTCATCAAAATGTTCAACACGCTGAAGCAAGCAATTGTGTTTTTCTTGGTCCATCCCATCTTTGATATTCCACACCTTGTTATCTTCTAAGGATCCATTGCACTCCGATCCTTAAATGGCCACCAATATCACATTAATGAAATTCTCCAACAGGCAGACACTTCCATTTAGTAGCCATCAAAATAGTCCTACAATTCACACTATTCACACCAACCAAAATGCTTTAATGTATTTCACATCATAGATCAACAGACTTGATTGTCAAAAGTCAAGGCAAGATCATGCTGCATTCTGATATCCTGATTATTTAAAGTAGAAAGGCATGGGTGTAGTTTTAACACTGTTTCTTACAAGTACATATGACTGCAAAAATTCAAGTTGTGATTTGCCAACATTTAAATCATTGCATTGTAGAATGTAAATTGAAGTTTGTTTACAGAGAATTCACATGTAGTGGACAATACACAATTAATGGATGGACTGTATTCCTAGATTTGTGTCCAGTATTGAGCATATTGCTAGTATGCCCAAATTATTCACTTCCTGTGCCAGACAAGATTCCCATTCTTGTTTAATATGTGCAAGTTGATGATTTCAGACTTTAGAGACTTGACCTGACAAATTGTTTTATGCAGTTTCTAAACAGATTCATCAGATCCAGTATAAATTGTTTAACCTGGATTGGAAAAAAAATTCCCTCTAGCTAGTCATAACTCCTGAGTGAGTCATAATTCCTAGTGAACACAACCACGTAGTTTTCTTTGCAGCATTAAAGAAACAGCTTGCACTACCTTCTTCTCAGCTATTCTTTTGATTTCCCCATCTAACCAAAAGTTCTGGAATTCACAAATGGTCCCTCCCTTTAGCACAAGGGAGGACAGCCCCACTTTACTTTGTGATCAGCCAATGTCAGCTTGCTGCCGCCACCTGCTCAACTAACCTGCTTGTAAGCTGCACTTGAACAATTGTTTTCAACTTAGCCCAGAATCTAGGAAATAATGAGAACATATGGCCACAGTATTGATGTCTGATTTGATCCACTGAATCTGCCTGAGATCTGGATATCTTAATCCAATTACTAAAATATCTCTATGGTATATAGGCTATGCCACTGAATGAGAGTAGGGTAATATGGTGTTAGCAGCTGTTCTAGTGACACCAAAACTGATACTGTTGTTTGGTCCATAGGTGTACTATGGCAAGTGGCAAAGGACACAAGGTTTCTTCCGCCCCATGCAGACTGTAATGTCCACTTTCAGCTTACTTAACGTTAAGGATGACTACACAGAAGGTAACTATATTCATGGGAACCGAAAAGCTACCGTGTGACATTTGCAGTGTGCTACATTTCAGAATGTGCTTTGTTTGATTTTTTTCTAATGTTACTTTTGTTCTAGTCTGAAGAATCAGCTATGCTGATAATGTAGTTTGAGTTCTATTTATAGATTAAAAAGTCACATAACTGTAAGCACTCTGAATAAGTGCAGCTGAACTGTTAACTTATTTTTGGTTCAATAATTGAGACAATGAGCGTTGTTTTCATCTTTTGAAAGTGTATACCTTATAACCTTTCCATGAAAGTTGGAAAGTACCTCACTGTGTTACTTTTGAAATGATTATGCTAAAAGTAAGATTAACTATATGTACAGCCTAAATAAAAGTCTGTTTTACTTGCCTTGATTCAAGGAAAGGGGATTTATAAATATTATGTCTTAAGACTGGCTTCTTGCATCTATTCCAAGATATCATTACTAACTCTGTAGCTTGAAATGCTTCTTCTTACACAAAGTGGGTGGAATTGTGCATTAAATACAATCTTCTGGCTAGATCTCAGACAAAACAAAACAATATCACATTCCAGAATTTGACAAAGTTTATCCAAGTTCAAAGACTCAGGCAAAATCTTTAGAGAAATCCATTATTTACACATTTTTTCTCTTAGAACCATACACACACAATCCATTAGATATGTTACTTAAAATCTAATCAAGTAAACTGGTCAAAAAATGCTTACATAGAATCATAGGCAGGTTCAGTAAGCCAAAACTATAGAGTTTCTATCAAATGCAAAATATGCTTGGTTTTCCACAACATTTTTGAGGACTACGGGACCTAGGAGACATGGTAGAGATTTGTCTATTAAAATCATCCCCAAACACCAAAAAACTAACAAAATGTTGAAATCCTAAATACTTGGGAGAACCAAAAGGAGTGTTAGACAGCTAAATCTAGCCATTGGTGGGGGGTGGGGGGAGGGGTGTTTCAGCCCTGCATTAAGAGCGGTATGTTTTTATCTTGGTCTGTTGAATTAGTTTCAATGGCTGGAGAAACAAAATCTATAAACCATGATTTAGAAATGCCAGGTTCTTGATTCATATGTCATGCTAAGCTAAACCAAAGACCCAACATATTTTATCAGATACAAAAAACGCATTGTCTTGCTCTAAGATTTTATTTATTGATTTGCCTTTCCGCCTGAAAAGAACACTCAAAGTGACTTACAATTTAAAGGAAATACAAAGAAATATCAAGCATAGATTAAATTAATGAAAACACAAATAATCAAATTAGAGGGAACATTAGAGTTCTAGCAAAGCAGAATCAATGGGAAGTCTGAACACAGGTCCCCAAACAGGATATAGCCTAAAAACTTTGATCATAAATCGTCTCATCTATTTCTTACGTTATTGAATGCTAGAAAACAGCCCACCTGTTTCCAAGTAAGCATACACCCAGTCCTTCCAGCAGAAAGTTTGTGTTTTTTTAATTACTTTAATTATTTTTATAAATAATGCAAGGTGGGAACATTCCTAATACTCCTTCTCTTTTATTTCCCTCACAACCATCACCCTGTGAGGTGAGTTGAGCTGAGAGAGAGTGTCTGGCTCAAAGTCACCCAGTGGCTTCCATGGCTAATGTGAGACTAGAACTCACAATCTCCTGGTTCTTAGCCTAATACCTTAACCACTAGACAAACCTGGCTCTCAACTTTCTTAAAATACCAACAGGAAGTTTAGGTGCTATTGAAATTTGAACTTGCATCACTGGATTAAAATCCAGAGTGCTATTGTATTTTACCTGCTTTGACTAACATTTAACTTGGCTGTGGACATTAAATGTATCAAAATATAACCAACAGATAAAGTATAATTGTACTGCATTAAAATGGGTATCATTTTAAAACCATTGTGATCAAATTTATAACGAGGAAGGGAGGGGGAGAGGAAGGAAGGAAGGAAGGAAGGAAGGAAGGAAGGAAGGAAGGAAGGAAGGAAGGAAGGAAGGAAGGAAGGAAGGAAGGATGGATCAAGCTTGTCAAATGAAATTCAACTAGTTTAAAAAGACATTGCTCATGAGACAAAAGTGCAACCTCTAATTGATAAATATTGATTTAGAAACTGCTGGGTGAAAACTGCAATCTCACCTATGTTTACCTGGAAAAAGAGTTTCACTTGTGGGGGTTTACAATTACAATCTTAATTTATTTTAATTTTCCAACAAGTAAAGGCAAGAACCGATAACAACAATGTACATTATTTTGGAGTAAAGTTAAATGGCTTAATTTCTCTGAAACAAGCAGCTTTTTGCTAATTGGGTGGCTAGCACCATTACAATGAAATTAGGATCCTCTTTCTTGGGCCTGCAATTCTCTTCTTTCTGAATGGCTAATTCAATGACAATTTGCTCTTCTATTTACAATAATAATAAATAATACAATATTTATTATTGTATACAATTTATACAATTTAATAAATAATAATAATATCTCAACAATACAATTTATACAATTTAATAAATAATAATATCTCAACAGAGCTCTGCCACTTACTTCTGAACTGTGCTTTCTCCTCCACATGCCAAACCATGTAATAGACATGTCAGTGCCAGTGCTTTTCAGTAGTTCCCTTAGTCACACTATAGCCTTTGCATACAATATTGTTATACACATTTCTTTTTTCAGCATCAGCTGTCTCATCCTATCATTTGTTGCACCATGTTAGAATGTCAAAGGAGACAAAAAGGATTGATACTTCAGTTCAGTACTTGGCAGTTTGACTTTTCCTTCAATCAAACCTAGACCAGCTTAGCCCAGAAATTTTAAGCAAGCCACGAAACAATCAATTCTTCATCTAAGTCTAAGCCAAGTCTGACATTCTTGCACTTTTACAGCCTGTAGCCGCTATTTATTCTTCTTGTACATTCATGTTGTCCATGGTGTAGGAGGCAGACCAGCTTTTTGGAATCTAATCAGTGAACTCACTTCAGTGCCCAATTTGTTTTCATATTCACAGGTTTAGACAAAACACGTTTAGGGACTCTTCTAAGATAGGCAAAAATGCAAACATTATTTCAAGGATAAGCTTTGTTCCTGCGTTGGGAGCTACAACACTAGATTGTGCATTCCACAAGATACAACTAAAAAAAATTGTGACAAAATAGCAAGTCGGTATTAATGAAGAAGCAAACTCTGAATTAATCAATCAGAATAGAGCTGGAAGGGATCTTGGAGATCTTCTAGTCTAACTCCCTGCTCAAGTAGGAGACTCTACCATTTCAAACAAGTGACTGTCCAGTCTCTTCTCAAAAGTCTCTAGTGATGAAGCATCTACAACTTCTGATGGCAAGTGGTTCCATTGGTTAATTGTCTTCACTGTTAGGAAGTTTTTCCTTAGTGTCCAGGTTGCTTTTCTTCTTGATTAGTTTCCATCCATTGTTTCTTGTCCTGCACTCTGGTCCTTTGAAAATAAATTGACCCCTCCTCTTTGTGGCAACCTCTCAAATACTGGAATAATGCTATCGTTCCCCCTAGTCCTCCTTTTCTCTAGACTAGCCAAATGTTTCAACTGTTCTTCATATAATTCAAAGGAACTACATTGCTCATTTTTTTATTGATGTATTTGCATCTTTGAAACTGTTTCTTTTTTATATGTCCAAGGTACACATGTTGGAGAAATTATGTATAAAACACATATAGCTGTAAATGAAATGGCCCACTACAGATAAATTCATCTGAATAGTATAGGACCATTTTTTGCTTTAAAAGTTGACAAAAACTGAAGGACACTGTATTTGCTGTTAAATAGGCAAGAAAACTTATCACAGAGTGCTCATTTTGGAAAATATAACCTTTACTCAATCTTACTGTTCCAGGATGCATTCAGTGAATAAGGTGTCCTACAATCTTTTACAATTCTTAATTATTATCTGGAGAAAATAGTGTTGCCTTAAAAAAAAAAACACCGAAAGAAAGAGAAGGACACAGTGCTCATCATTTAAAGATGGAAGTGGGGAGAAAAAACAACACTGATTTCAGTGAGAATTATTTACTAGTTACAAGGCAAATTTCCCCAGCACAATTTTCCCAAGAAGTGAATTGCACATGGCACTGAATGATGCAGGACACGCTCTGGTACCGCCAAGCTTCCTGGAGTCAGTCAGTCTGTCTCAGCTTCAATCATAATAGGCAGAGATTGTGAACACAGATGGTTCTGTACTCTGAAATGGCATGAATCTAGCAAAGCCTTAGGATTGCAAGCATTTCTGTTTTGCTGGAAACTAGAGAAAAATGTATTCTTAAACATTTGTATTTGTTACATGAAAATAGAACTAATCTAGACATGGGGTTTTTTTATTATGAAATACTGATGCAAACTTAATTTGATACTAACCTTAATTTAGTTATTTTAGTTTAGGTGTCATCCAAACTGAGGCTCTCCAATATAGTTAACTCTGGTTACTTCAAAGGATTCTACCACCCCATGATAAATTCTTTAAAATGGCATTAAGATGCTACAAAGTACTTCAGAAATGCCCCATGAGCATTAATCATGAGCAACTGAATTATTTAGGACACAATAAATCTATTTTGAACCTTAAAGACACGCTAAGTGTTATGTTATTCACATGATAGCCACTCTGTCCATTTGACAGCCTAAGTGAAATGGACTCAAACCATTACCATGTGAACAGATTCCATGTGATCAGATCTTGGTCACATTAGACCATTAACTCTTCAAGAACAATATACAAGCTGACAGGAGGCCACTCCTTTATTTAAAACACACACACACACACAAAACAGGTAACGATCTAGTCTCAGAAATGTACCAAAAATTATACTTTGGATTACTTCAAGTTTTATTAATTGTTCCCTTTAAGTCACTATCTTATTTTTTTTTCTGCTACACTTTTTCCCCCTTCTGGCATTGATGTATGAATGTGAAATTGCTCATGTTATTTTATCAATGCCCCCAAAATATCCAGCACCTTTATAAATTAAATTGGATGCACTTCCAAGAAGTCAGAGTTAGGATCAGTTTTGGCATAAAGAATTGAGAACAATCAGGAAATCTCAGCAATTATAAATGAAGGCAGAAGGAAAGGATAATGAAGCACAGAAATATAATTATTTCTATGAAAAATAGTAATTTGTACCATTACTACTCAGGCGACCTATTTATTTTGATGATGATAACAAATACCATGCCCAGGTCCGGTGGAAGGGTATTATGGGCCAGGTATTTCTATTGAATGTACTCCAAGAAACCTATTCTTCCAATAAAGGATCCAAAAGAAGCAAAGAGGCAACGAACGGTGCATATCAAATTCATTGTGATGCTGGCTGGGGAATTCTGGTAGTTGAAGTCAACAGGTCTTAAAGTCACCAACACTGGACACCCCTGGTGTAGGGGGTTTTATCAAGAGATACTGACAAGTAAACGAAAGAATCAGCATCTGAAGGAGACCTGTGTGAAATTGGTATTAGAATCTCTTACCTTCAGATAAAATTCCTCTGACACATTCCAGAAGGAAAAGTTTTTTTTTAATCTGCCCCAATTCTGAACTCCATCAACCCCCAAAAGAAGACATCACAACATTTGGCATCGAGTTCCTTGTTCCATCCGTCAGGCTCTGAACAAACAAAAGCTTCAAATAATTCTTGCCTCATACTCATGCTTAATTAAATATGAAAGTCAGAAATTCTGCTCAAACCCTGCTGGATTCCTGTAGCATCTCTGCCAATGTGTTCCTAAAGAGAGAGTGCTGGGTGAAAAAAATCCACCACAGTCCACTTCCATTATTCTAAGTAAGCCAAAATTATAATTGTAAAACTCAACAGACTGGAAGAAGGCCACACTTGCTACTCATTTCTATCCACGCTATCAGAGATAACCTTGTAAGGACATATTTAGCATTACACACATGCAAACACACTTTTGTTCTGTTGCCTTTTTTTCTCCCTCAAATCTCCCAGAATTAACAAGCAGATCAAACTGCTAAACTGCTTTTATCAAGTACTTTTGAGTACTTTAAGTACTTTTATAGTCAAATGCTTTCATTTTCCTGAAGAATCCAAGACTAGAACAGGTATTCTAACTGATACATGTATATGTAGTAATTTGTAAAGGAAACCTGTTTTGCTTTTCTTCCCCAAATTCTATGTCTTCACATTTGATTCTGTTTTTTTCTAACTCGCTCCACACTGTCACTCCCTTATGCTTCTAGCAGAAATAATCATAAGAATAATACAGGTAGTCCTTGACCCACAATTTTAGAGCCCAAAATTTCTGTTGCTAATTTAGATATTTGTTGCCCCATTTTACAACTTTTCTTGTCCCAGTTGCTAAGTGGGTCACTGCAGTTGCTAATTTAGTCACATGGTTGTTAAGTGAATCTGGCTCCCCCATTGACTTTGCTTGTTACAAGCTCTCAAAAGGGATCACATGACACTGGGGCACTGTAATCGTCATAAATATGAATCACTTGCCAAGCATCTGAATGTTGATCATGTGACCATGGGGATGCTACAATGGTCGGAAGTGTGAAAAATGGTCATCAGTCAATTTTTTCAGTGCCGTTGTAATTATGAACAGTCACTAAATGAACTGTTGTAAGTCAAAGACTACTTGTAATCACACATCATTCACTTTTTCATTTTGGCTCTCTAGTCTTTTCTCCAAACATAGAAATCTGGTTTCTATTTGATACTCAAATGATATGCTCACACCTAGAGCTCTATATTTAGTAAATCAGGCAAAGCATCTCTTACATCCCTCTACTTAAGAGACCATGAAGAACAGCTATCCAATCTGCAAATATTAATCAACTCGGCTTAGAAATCTAAACCAAAATGTTCAGTACTAAATGATTTGATTTATGAGTGAATGTGCAAAGTAGATCCTTTGAAAGATTTTGTGTTTCAGAATGATACCATATCACAATAATGTTCAAAAACAGTCTTCCATGCCCACCATCTTTTTAAAATCTTTCTGTGTTTGTCGTCAGAAGATGAATCAACACATATGAAAAAAAATATCAACATTTATAAGAAGAAAAAATTCCAGAGATAAAATAATTGGAAAATGGAGAAGATTGGCAGCAACTAGAAGGCTATGCTCTTTGAGTTCCCTAACTTTAGGTTTTTAGAGCAAAATTTAGTATAAGTGAGAGCGCTGTGGCTATTTTTATAAATGGCTGCAATGATGCACAAGGTCAGTCCTAAAGCACTAATTCACCAGAAGGAACATGGGTAAGGCTAAAATGGACTTTGTTGCAGACAAGGATGACATCTGACCTCAAAACATAAAGGTGCTCATTGGAACCCACCTTTTTTCTTTTTTGCTTTAGCCCTTATTCCAGCCCTTAAGTCAGGTGAAAGTTCAGCTCTAAATGTCATTGCCTAAACTTACTCTTCAAACTGAATTTTTGGCCATGCTGAGGCAACAATATTTAAAAAAGTGTTTCACTATTGCCTTGTTTAGATATTTTTTTTAAACCACTCTTTTACTCTACCTTACTGCCCCAAGATTACTATGGGAGCTTCCATGCCAGCATTGCTAGCTTTATTGAGACCAACTAGCACCAGCCAATCAAAACCATTCCTATAGAGCTAACAATTCTAGCTGCCTCATGCAGCAGATGTGAGTCTCCATTAAATATTAAATTATTGAATGAATTATTTCTGTTTGCTGCAGAGGGGGTGCATCTGTGCATTTCTACCTCAAGAGCATTTTATTTGCAGCTCCATAAACTGAGAGCAAGACTTTTAACTCCTTTAGCATAAACCCATTAAAAGTTTACAGAAGACTTAAATCTACAATGGAGTTGTGACTCCTTGCTCTTTGCTTTAATTTCAAGGCAGCATTTACTCCACAATAATGTCCTTAGTGAAGACAAGAGGGTGTTCATTCAAAAAAATCTTAAACATAATCTATTACATCGGATTAAACTGGTATTCATGTGTGGGCACAAATCCAGGAAAGGAGTAATCGGATATTAAAAAAATAAGGAAGGAACCATTTCCTCCTTTCCTGATTCTAGCACGGAAGGCTTGCAATAAAACAGCCTATTACCTTAAATAACATTTTATACATACTTCTTCCACTAGACATAAAAAGAGCCAACTAATTTTTTTTCCATTGTATTGTTCCAGGAGGAAATCAAAATTGATACACACATACACATGTTATATAACAATGATTCCTATAACAATACAGCAGGAAAGAAAATGCATGAAAAATCTGTCTAAATTGCATTTAGGTCACCGGAATTGCAAACCCTTTCATTTTAAAGGAGCACTTCAAACAGATTCCTATCCAGGATGTTTGGAGACGATAACATGTTGGAAAATAAAGGCTTGGGATTCCAGAAAAGTGTTTATTGCTTCCCTTTTCCTTCTGCCTCAGAAAACTGGCAGAAAGTCATTAAGAAAACTTGTAATGTTTTTAAATGTTATGGAATAATATGTTTTATTTAAAATTAAAAGATCTTATACGCCAAATCAAGCTTCACCAGTCACAAAAATGGAGACAAAGCAAGTCTCCCACTGAGATTATAACCAGAAATTGTCCCAATGTATGAAATTGGCATAAGCAAACTGGCAGAGATAATGTTCAATAAAATCTGAAACAGGAGACAATGGAAAAGGCAAAATAATGCTAGCTAGACCTCAATTTGTGTAACTAAATAGGGCCCGGGGTGGGGAGAGAGCAGGGCAATGTGAAGAAGAAGAAGGGAAATTAACTCCAGACTGAATGTCACAGAAATATGAGATGAGCACCTTCCCAAATTGGTAACAATCATCATATATACAACACAATATTCATACTGAAGAAACAAGGACGACAGAAGCAAGATGGTGATATAAAAATGAAAGGGAGTAAAATGTATGTCCAGAAACTAATTGCCAAGCCACGTTATATTTTCAAACAATTTCCTTCTTCCAGAACTTGTCCGCATTGGCTGCACAACTTTTCTTTAATTCATAGACTTTACCTATCTTATGAGATCAGCTGATAGCGATAGCATCACTATCATTCTTTACGTCTACTGGTGCAGACTTCTTCTGGCCCAGAATCAAACTTTTAAATGTCTGAAGACTACAATTGGGACATGTGTCTGAAGTCACATGAATTCTAAACATATAACTCAGTTCTGAGTTACACCTTTTGGAATATCATTTGGATTAAGTAACACAACCTACAAGAGATTTTACAAGGGTGCATTTATTTATTTAAAACTTAGGAAGTCTGACTACAGCAAACCTCCTTTACATTGCTTTTCAGATGCTGGAAGGCCAGCCCTATTGCCAACTGATTAGGAAAAGAGGAGCAATCTGTTCACTTAATACTAAAACAGCAATAAACACACATACATATACACTGCAGATTGCCACAGCAGTTCTATTGCAAAGGAATTGCAGCCACCAGGCTGTTTCCCAAGCTCATTCCCTAAAGCAATGCAGCCTTAATAGAAGATAATGATTGTGGCTCAGGGTTAAACTGTGGGGTCCTTGGTGCCACTGGTGATGATACCAAGTTCAGTAATGAACATCGGCAAGAAAGCAACTAATGTAGCATAGCTAAGTTACATAGGTAGAGGCAGTCAGACTTACAACTTCGTAAATACTTTAACAGTGGTTCCATGACAATTAGCATTGACTTGCAACTATCTACCCATGGCTGACAGTGATCTATATTTACACTTTCCCTACTAAAAGCAAACCAGTTCCATCCTCTGCAGCTCCTAGGAGCAGATGAAAGTTTCCTCTGAGACAATATGTGTCTCTTTCCTCTTTTGGACACCTTGCTTTTTTTTCTCTACCTCTTTGAAACTCTGCGCCCAGCTTCAATAGACATCTCCAAAGTTCCATTAAAGAAGGAAAGAAAACAAAATGTACTTCTAGACTGTAGACTTAAAGGCAGCATACCAAGAATAGATGTATTGGAACAGCTATTTGCACGAATAAAAGCACCACCAAATACCCTCCTACCAGGGCATCACCATCTGCAGAAATTTTATTTATTTATTCAATTTCTGTAGACGCCCAACTCAATATATCAAGGGACTCTGGCTGGCTCCTAGTTTGACATGGTTTTCGTGTTAACTGTAAGTCATTAAAATGCTTTGAAGGAGAGGCACAAGCAAATAAAAAGCTCTGCTGCAGCAGTGTGGTTAATTTTCCCTTCAGATAAAAGACCCGACACTTCTGTTGCCTGTCTTTCTTCAGTAAAACTTGTGTTTCACATTGAGGTGGTCTTAATCTTTCACTGAGCAGCAGGGAAATGGCTGCTGGCAATGAACCACGTTAATTAAGTGATGTAATTCTAGGTATACTTCAAGTTACTCCCAACACATGGTCGTGCTAGTTGTGTGCTTTTTATTTTAAAAGGGTCATATCAGATTGGAGAAGAAACAGAGAAAAAGTGTCCTAGATTGTGTTTCAGTAACATTCCCAAAGGTCTTTAGACTCCCCAAAAATTATTTTACTGATGACACCTTTCTGTTCAACATATAAATGAGGAGGCCTTCTTTTTTTAAAATAATGACACAATTTGAGTGGTTGTTAAGCAGAACTATTTTGAAAAGATAAAAGATAACAGCAAATTCAAATCGAGGAAAAAGGCAGGTCTCATTTTCAAATATTATGGTCAACCTTTTCTTTATTCGCATCCCTGATTATAATATTTTTTAAATTATTGGCGTGCAATTAATTTCAACAAAAGCAAAGTGACTAAAGACAAGCTTTCATCAATTAAACTATAATATGAAACAACAGATAACCATGTTTTAAATTTCTGGCTTCAAAAATATGAAGATAAGTGAATACTTTCTCTTTTTTGAATATATCAGTGTTATACAAAATCAAATAATATCTGGGAGTTACCATATAACCCTAAAATACAAGAAATGCAAAGCAAATATTGGCCTGCCTAAAAAAAGGCCGCAAAAATAAAAAAAAACAAACAAAAGAGTTACAATGCTCAAAGAAATAACATGTTGAAAATATATACATTTGATGCCGAACATAAGCAATTTCCCTTAAGAGATAAAGTGGCCATTTAAAGATTACGAAAAAGAGAAACAAATAAGCAAAAATAAAAATAAAAAAGAGCTCATATTTGCACTTTTATTTTATTTGATTTGATTTCTATAGCTGCTCATCTCAACACGTTATTCTCAATGGTGTATACCATAAAACATAAAAAACATTAAAACAATGCAAAATACATATGCATGGCAGCAAGCTAAACTTTGTATTTTCAAAATGCGTTTCACAATCTAAAGAAACACTCAATTCTAAACTTTTTTTTTAATGCCTCTTTTATAGCAGGAAAAAGGTGAAAACTTCTTCCTAAGATGAATTAAGACATAGGCTTTTGGTTGTTGCATTTTCATTGACAGTATAATTATTATTTTCACATTTGTATCTATAAATTAGTATGTACCTTTCCTGGTGGTATTAACATCCATCATAACAAAGTCTAACAGGATAACATTAAATGATATATCTGTACCTACATACATTCCAGCTATCTGCTATAGTGTTCCCTTATTAAAACTAAGCAATTCTTTTTACAGTTTTTAATAATATGCTTTTAAATTAAATGCCAATATATCAATAATATCAATTATAATATAATGTAATATCAATTATAACCGACTACTACTTTCAAACCATACAGTAATCACTGTACATATTTGATAGCCAAATATTTAAATTACAATTCTTTCGTCTTGGTCCTAAATTAATATGGCATTTGAGTACGCCAGCTTTCCAAATCAGATGCCTAAGAGATGTTTGCAATTAAATTTCCTACTGCTATATCCCCAATATATCAATTTAGTGCTTTGCAGTTACAGGCTATCCTTCAATCATCTCCAAATTTATTTTAGGAACTCATTAGCATTATGGCTAGTCTCATCACGAAGCAAAGAATAATATACAGTAAATATGTTAAGAAGTTCTTCACCTTGCCTAACGTCTTTTCCTATTTTACGATAACACGTTTTATAATTCGTTTTATCATTAAAAGTATAGATTTCAATTAGATTTATTATCTCTTTTTTCAAAGATTTCAGGTTTTGCTCCTCGGTCCGAATTTACAACGCTGTTTATTTTAGAATGTTCTTGTGATAGAAAAGCAAAGCCCAAGCTAATAAGCTAATTAATAAACTAATTAAAAGGTCCAAACAATGGGCTGTGTGCTCAACCAATCTGTACAAAGAGGAATCGATAGGAATAAAAAAGGAAAAAAAAATTGTAGAAGTGACAGAACTCAAGAAAGGAGGGGGAGGAGGAGAAAAAATAAGCGGTCAAGTGTTAAGAGCTTGAAAAATAATTGGAAAAGAAAAGTCAAAGCAGGGAAAGAAATAAAGTTGAAAAAAAAACTATCATATACATGGCAACAGGAAGTACAGTAGGTCCTAAACTAGATGATTGAGCACAACAAGCAATATGACAGCAAATAGAAGAGATAAAGGAGTAAACAGAAAAATAACAAAGAGGCAGGTTAAGATGGAAATGACCCTTTAAATACCTGTACAAGCAAAACCCCTTAGCTTCAGCAGATTAGAATTGCACTCACTGGAATTCACAGAAGATAGTCCATACATTTCCAGGACTTATCCTAATTATTTGATATCTTTGGGACTTCTGTCTACAACTTCTAATATGGGATAGCTATAAAGTTATCATCTACCGAAGTGTACCCTGATACTTCCCTCACAATTCTTGGGAAAGTTTTTCTAAGCTTTTGCTCCATGGAAATAATTTTTCAAAACATAAGTAACACTTTATGTTGAAGATCTTCTTTTTAAAAGTCACAAGAATTAACACTAAAGCTATAAAGCATAAGACAAAAACAGAGATAAATTACGTTCAGTAATTTTAATGGTGTTGTGATGGCATAACTTTTGAATGTCCTCACTGTGTCTATTTAGTCTTTTTTATTAGCCTGTTAATAAAGAAAAATGTTTCTTTTTTTCTATAATAACTGTTTTATGATAATTTTCTGACATTTTTATGAAGTAACACCTGTCAATCAGAACAGAACCTTCTCTGGGAATTCCTAGGCCGGAATATTAAGTTGTCTCGTATTTCCTAGTATTCTGTTATTATCTAAAGATTTTTTTAAATCAATGTTTTGCTTTGCTTTGATTTACTCCAGGTTTTTAAAATTTCATCTTAATGTCCTACCATAACAACAATATTCTTGCATTATTCTTTAATATCCTCCTATTATTATTTATTATTATCTATAAATTTTAAAGGTTATTATGGTCGTCCCATTTTAGGTCACAAACAGAATATAAATAAATAAAATTCACATTTCTGGCCATCAATACTGGAAAGGTTTCAGAGATCACTGTTTAATCTTACTGCATCATTGTACAAAACAGATTGTTCCAGATTTTAAACCTTACCTATTTAAAATACTCAAATTCTAATTGCCTTCAATAAATCACATGAGATACTACTCTGATAGCTTTCTTTTTTTCAGATTCCACTGTGAGATCCATAACATCATGTTAAAACAACAGATGGTTATTTCTATACAAGAATAAACAAGTAACTTTGCTCATCTACTTGGTGAAACTGTTGGTTATTTTACATTTGATTTTGTTGAAACACTAATTTTTTATCAAGACTTTTAAGCTAATCTGAACAAAAAGTGAAGTAGCATCTTAAATTAAAAAAAAGATTTACTATGGATGTCCAGTAAAAATTTCAGCTGAATAGATTATATTATAACAGCCTGTGGTACAACAGTAACTCAACTGAAGGAGATTCAGAATATTATGACTTCATAAGTTTATTCTTCAATTGTCCATTTCTCCCAATGCCACATTCAGCGGTACTATCCAGAAATATCTGTCAAACAGAGCAATGTCCATACTAAGGCAACATAACCCTGGAGTTGGCACTCATATTAACAGCAAGAACTTGGCTACAGAAACAGTGATGATTCATCAGACTTTCTAGCTGCACTGTCAAGCTACAAAATAACATACTGCCTTTAAATCTTACTGAAGAAAGATATATAGCTTTTCAGTAGTTCAACTTAATAAAGAAGCAATTCTGGTGTTAACAATTCTACAAACAGCTCAACATAGTTACTTACCAATCAGCTTTGAACAACAGCACAATTCACAATACAAGCCAGAGATTTCACGGAAATCACTAAAATTTAACTTTGTTGAAAAGAGTTCAAGGGTAGAACTTTATTTAAATGGATTGGCCCCCAGTATCATTACCAAGGAGTATAAGCCACACTTGCTGAATAGGAGGTCTAAATAAACATGCAGAAAATCACCAGTAAACCACCTTGCTGAAACTTTTCCATTTACTTAGCTCTACATTGGGATGCCTTTATTTCATAGCAAGACAGGCATTAAACACAACAATCCAGCAATATTATTCTTGAGAACAGGAAATGTTATTTAAGCGAACAAAAAATTACAAGAATCTGCCAGGACGACGCATACATGCATTCAACTTTACCAAGTAGTCCATCCAACATCCTAATATCCTTTTGTTTTTTAAAAAAAGAATGAAGTCTTAGGAGCCTTACACATAATTAATACTGATTAATCCTAACTGGGAAATCATTTTAACCTGAAAGTCATACATCAACTTGAAATTTGCTAAACTGCTTATTTCTAAGATACTAAGCAGGTTTGTTATTTGAATCAGAAGCATTTAAAGGTTGCACGAGGAGGAAACAAAAACACATTTTATTTTCCATGAACTCCTTTCTAAAGAGTTTCTCCTTCACTATAAATAGAGCTCCTAACCTATATTTTGCAGCCCTGTTCACAAATGATCTTTTGCCCAAGAATGCTTCCAGGAATAGTACTATATGAGTTACTCAATGGCACGTAATCAATACATTTTCATATCATTTAATTTTTTTAAAAAAAGCATAATGCACAATAAAAAGACGTAACACATTACGTCCTATTAGCTCATTAGGAGCCATTACCTTTTGGAAAGTGACTTCTTCTGGTCCGGGTCGTCGCCTTTTCCGCCGAGTGCCTTTTCTGAACCTCTGATTTACTTGAATCCATTTTACGACCTAGATATCAAAACCGTACAGCTTTTTTAAGAAGACGCAACTTGAGTGCAACTGCTCAGCATGAGTAAGAAACTATAAACAGACTCAAGATACAATTTTCCATTGCTTCACTGGAAGGGGGAAAAAAAACAGGGGAAAAAAACAGGATAGGGAGATGGGGAAGAGAAATACTGTTCCAGTCCTCAGTATGTCCTCGTTTAATCCATTTAGCTATTTCTCTCTATTTTCTCCACCACCCTCACCAATTGCAGTAACTTCTGTCTGCTGTTATAATCTAAGAGTAGCCCAGCAGAACATCTCTGCACGATAAAGAAACCTCAGACGGACCAAAACATTTGTGGAATTGTTACGGAACTGCACCGAGGCAAAAGTGATGATGGTGGAGGGGGGAAAGGTGCGGCTTTTTCAAACAGTAACATCTTCAAGGAGAGGAGCATTTAAAAAAGAATAAATCTCGGCAGCTCCTTCCTCGCCCTTCTAAATCAGGTGGGATTAAGGGGTCGCGCGGTCAAACTAATACGAAGGGAAAGTTTCTCCATGTCATTTCTCGCGGATATAGCAACATCTCAGGATCGGAGGGCGGAGGGGAGCGGGCGGACAGAGGTGCAAATTAGAAAACTAATAATAATAATAATAATAATAATAATAATAATACACGATCTAAAACTACCAGCTCACAAAGGAAAGCGCCCTTACCTCTTCTTTCACTTGCTGGGCTAGTCGACCTTCTTGCCAAACGCGGCTCTCTTCCAGCAAAGGCTAGACGGGGAAGACAAAATAAAAACGTAAGTTTATTCGAGGCGATCTGGACCGCAGCTCCGAGACAGAGAGAGAGAGAGAGAGACAGACAGACAGACAGACAGACAGGGCCCCGATCGTGGCCCTCGGCTCCCGAGATCCCCCAAGATCCAGCGCCTCCGAAAAAGCTCCAAGATCGGCTGCGACCAGAACAAAACTTTCCCCACCGCGCAGCCCGAGCTCGGGCACAGGACGAAGGAATCGCTCTTCTCCGGCTGCGCTCGACAAAAAAAAGACAGAAAGAAAGAAAGAGAAAATCCTGCCCGGCGCCCCTGCCTTACAACGCCCGCCGGCTGCGATCGCCCCCGCGGCCCACGAGGGTCGGGCTGTTTGTGTTTACCCTGGCTAGGGCGGCCCCCGGCAGCAGCACCAGCTGCGGCCGCCGCGAAGGGTCCGGTCGCAAGAGACGGTCCCGCCCGCACCGCGCAACAGGCTACAAGGAGCGGAGATCGCGGTTTCCACGGGCTTTTCTTCGCCTTGCCGCCGAAGACGAGGGGAATCTCCTAAGGCAGCAGAAACACCTAAGGGAGCAAGGGGACCCCTTCCTTTCCTCCACCCCCCCGCCCTCGTGGTCCAGCCTCCGAAATCAAAGGGGGGGGGCGATGGAGGAGGAGGAGGAGGAGGAGCCTGCCTTAAGGGGATACTCCAGCCCGATCGGCTTTGTTCAACACCCCCCCCCCCGCGATCCCCGAAAGGTAACCTCGGAGGGGGCGGCTCAGGGCGGCGAACGTCACCGTTTCAACCGTGGAGCGTCTGCCTGTCTCCTGCTACGCCCCGCTCAACTTGCCTTGCGTAAAAGGCTCCGTTTGAAGTCCAGCGCTCCGAGCAACAGGCAACCGTCGCCTCCCTCGTCACCCCCCCCCAAAAAAAACCCCTTACCCCTCCCTCCCAATCCCCCAGTTGACGTTTCCGCGCGAACGGCGGCATCCAGGACTGTCAGTTCTCGCTTGCACGCAAGGCAGCTGGATGGAAGGGGGTCGAGTGAAACGGGTGGACCAACCTCGCCTAGGCCGAGTGGGGGGAATCCCTCGATCGCTCCCTCGCTCCCTCCAGGGAGAGTGAGGGAGAGACCGGCTCGCCCGCGACTTGAATCGGGGCGGCGATTTCCTTCACTTGCCTATCTTTTAATTCGGAGACCGGCTTTCCGGACTTGAATTAAGGCAGTGAAGATGAGGGTGATTTTTGACTATGTGCTTGGTTAGGGGTCTTGCTAACAAGGAGCGAGGGTACCCTTTCCACGGTCAGAGGCATTCCTTAGGTAGAACTGGAAGGGGCTTAGGGAGGCGGAGGTAAAGGTCGTTTGCATTTATCCTCCCAAAAGGGTTCCGGATTTCTGTCCTAAATCTGCAATTCAATACAACGCTATATTCAGTATTATCAATGCAAACCTGTGAGCTGAACTGACACTAAAATAACGCTGGCATGGTTATAGAGCTTTTTTTCCACCTTCAAGTTCATGAACGGATTTGGAAAAGGGCAAAAAAATAAAACGAGGTAGAAGCGCGAGTAGGGACAAATTTCAATTTTACACCAGAAACGTCCTTTCTCCAGCATCCGCCTGCCCTCCCTTTTATTCCAAAACCGGAGCATTCTTTAAGCAAATATTATAGCTGAGCATATTAAAACGCAAGAAAGAATTTAAAACTTTATTTTCCCAATAGTTCCTTGACCTCTATGGTATCCAAAACCATATCAGATGAATTCCGTGGAGACTCTGAAGTGCATCTTAAAAGCAAGCATTAAGTTTTGCTTTTTGCTACTGGACTCTTGCCATTTCTATTAGTCATGGCCATTCCACAGTTGATTCCTCCATTAAGCTGCAGCTTGGCAAAGCCTAAACTTCGGTTTAAAGGCCCTACTCTACCTCCAATTGTTTACTTGAGAAAAAATCCCACTGAACTTATTGAAGTATCATTCCTAAAATTTGTCTACTGGTATGAAAATGTACAGGCACTAGAAGATTAAAGTGACTTTGGAGACACATTAAAACAATTAACACTTTTGTAGGAGGGGAGCCATGTTAATCTATGGAGGCCAAAAAAAATTAAAATAAAATCACAAATCTGGTAGCACACAATCACAAAACTGAAGAAGCTTTTTGGATGAAAGTAGTAGCTTTCATAGATACTTACAGATGGAAATATCTGAAGCTTCTTCAGAAAAAAACCCCAAGAAAGTCCAGTTGCCTTTTGGAAAAACCACCTTTGGAACAAATACTGTAGCACTTTTTCTGAAGTTATATAAAAAGACGTATGTTTATGGACTTTCAGCATTATTCAGAAAAAGTGCTACTAGATTACTGATGTTTCTGTAAATGTAAAAAAAAAAAGAACTAGGAAGGAATCAATCCTCCAGGATAATTATATTTAGCATAATAACGTTTTCTGACAGAAGTATATGCATAAACTCATGCTCTCACAAATATCTGACTGATGTATCTATACATTTGAGAAAGAAAGTTTCTAAGTTTTTAGATTTAGAGCAGAGCAGATTTTCCCCTACATGAAATTAGATGCCATTTACAAACAGATGTCAAAACATAAATGTGTGTCAAGTGAGCTCACTAAATCTTGACCACCACTTTAGCTTTATTGCTTTTGGTTTTTAAAAAAAGACATTGACCTGCCCCTATTTTTATTACCACAATAACCTTCTTTCAAGATCAAAAGCTTTAGATCAAAGCCAAGCTCAAACTCTTTGCTTTAAATAGAAGCAATATTGCCATGAAATTTATTATTCAAAGCAAAATATCTTTTTATTTTGATATTGTGATGGGAAAAAAAACTTCTAGATTTTTGTACATTCAGGCTAATCCATCTGTAAATACCTATGAAAACTGCTACTTTGCATTATTCAGCACTTTCATTGGCAAACATTATTTAGGAAAATATTTGTTAACAAAAAAGAGGCATCTGTTTAGAATATATGTTTACTCCAAGGGACATCTTTTCTGCAATTGATACACTCATTTGCATAATATAATATACATGCATTTGTGCATATCAAATGATTATATGTCACCAGCCTCTTTTAATGGTTCCCTTAAATATATGAGAGGATGGGATAGGGGGGTCCCAAGCAGTGCTGATCAATTGTAGTTTCCATCTTATGGAAATTCGACTAGCACCTTCAGCATTTGCATATCAGAAGTTATTAAAAGCAAACCGCATCGAGTCTACTCCCCCCCGACGTCCCGTGCGGTCACACAGGGAGGGCCTGCTGGGGGTACCATCGGCGGC